>JADRCD010206234.1:0-19877 GCA_019843815.1 Montemys delectorum | reverse complement strand
CAGCTATTAAGCATTTGTATAAGCTTAATTGCAACAAAAATATGTATTGACTACTATGTGCTACATCAGAATTCTTTGTGACTAGCCCAATAAAATTATAAATGATAAGCAAATATTCAAGAAGTATTCAGGTGTTTTGTATGTGTGTGTGTATGTGTGTGTGTGTGTGTGTGTGTGTGTGTGTGTGTGTGTGTATTTTCACCTACTGCTCATGGACACAAAAATACCTCTTTGAACTAAAACTTATCATTTTGAGAATTAATGTTAAAGTAAATATATGCTCAAATAATAGGTGATCAAATGTTTTATCTTTGCATAACTGGTAATTTCTCCTATATGGTATAACAAAGACCAGTTATTTTTATTTTTATTTTTTTCGAGACAGGATTTCTCTGTATAGCCTGGGCTGTCCTGGAACTCACTTTGCAGACCAGGCTGGCCTTGAACTCAGAAATCTACCTTGCTCTGCCTCCCAAGTACTAGGATTAAAGCTGTGTGTCACCACTGCCTGGCTTGCAAAGACCATGTTACGTTGTAATTTTCTTATGTATCTGTAAGGGTATTGATATTTTCAGCACCCACTTCCACGCACAGACACACCAATGACAGGAAGGAAATTGTCTGCCTTCTCTGGGAGGTGTCAAGCTGCTCAGCTGATCCTCAACAGGGTGTCCTGTGCAGGATCGTTATTATTGTGTGCAGGCATTTTTTGCTTGTTTCTGTTTTCCACTGTGTGTATGCATTTGGAGGCTGGAGGCTGACATTGTATTTCTCTCTGGTGTTTCCACTCAATTCTTTAAAGTAGTGTCTCCCCAAACCAGGAACTCACAGACTGCCTATAGCCAGTGAGCTCAGGGGATTAGCCTGTCTTTGCACCCCAGAGGGGAAAGAGAAATCTGCATAAACACATTCAGCTTTTCTGGAGGTATTGGAATCTCACCTGTTCTCATGTTCGTGGGCCAGGCACTGTACCAAAGAGAGCTTTCTCTCTAGTCCTAGAATCACTTTTCTTATCTGTATTATATCAGCTCTCTACTGCAGATAAAACTATTTCCCTGTGGTAAAAACGTTTACAATATTAACATGAAGTAAGTGCTTTAGAGTTAACAGAGATAGATAGCTACCAGAGATATTATGCACAAAACCAAAAAACTCGTCAAAGTTACCGGGCAAGAAAAGACTGTGGCTTCATCAAACAGTACAAGAGTTTCAAAGACACTCTCAAACTGCTCTTGAGAAGGCGTAGTGTTACATAAACAAGGTTATGAATAACCAAAGTCAGTAACCCTTTAGAAAATTGTGTCTGGGGGATGACTGAGTAAAACAATCAGAATTCACATTGTACATGTATAAACTTGTCAAATAACAAATTCAATAAAACTTTTAAAAAATGATATGTCTAAATAATATACCAAATGATCAAAATGTTGAATACTGTGTGTCTGTTAATTACTACTATAAGATTCATTGACAAAAGCATAGGTCAGGTATCCAGCCTTACCTGCACACTTCGTTCTAGTGATCAGTGGTGGTCCTGGGAGCCCAGTTCCCCCTTCGCCAGGTCTGGTAAGCAGGACGCGGATCTCGTATTCTGTATCTGGATCTAAATGCCACAACTTATATGTTGGTGCATTGACTGCATGAGTTTCTGTCCAGGATCCTGATGTCATTCGATACTCTACTTCTTTCAGGATGATGGGGCCATCGCCAATAATAGAGTTCGCATTTAGTTGGATCAGCAAGTAAGTAGGCCCAACACCAAGCAGCTGGGGAGGAGCAATGGGTCTAGGCGGTTCTAGAAAAGAAAAATGTACACTCTAATTACTTAATAGTCTTAAAATAAAGATATACTAACAGCAACTATATACGGTGAGTAAATATGTTATATATAGTATTCACGTGTAATCAAAGGTTAGTGAACAATTTAGGAGAACGTGATAAATGTTAAATAGATAACTAGAGTCAGGGTTGGTTGGCACATGCATGCAGTCTCGACACATAGGGTGCAAGGTTGGATAAAAGATCGCTGCAGACTTGAGGTCAGCAAGGTGAGTTCTAAACCAGGCTGAACTAAAGGATGACACTGGCCCCCCCAAAAAGACAGAAAAGAATAAAAGGAGGGAAGGAAGGGAAGGGAGGGGAGAGGAGAAAACATAAACTAGAAAATAATGATGGGGCAACTGCAGTTTAAAGAGACATTGGTTTTATGAAGGCTTTTGGTCAATTTAGCAAAAGTTTTCTCTTCCTAAAAACGTGCACTTTCAGGATAGAAAGTTTCAAATGCACAGCAGTGAACAGAGACACAAAGAAAAGCACTGGAGAGAAGCAGATTTCATCAAACACAGGAGGTGAGCTACGATATTTTCTTCTCTTTATTTGTTTTTGCCTCTGCCCTTACTTTGCTTCTTGCAACTTCAAAGTTCCAGCAGATGAGCTAATGAAGAGATGCCGCAAAGCTAGAAGGAAAAGCTGGAGCCATGGCCCCACTACACCGAATAGGAATTGAAATTTATACCCAGAAGAAATACCCAATCACTGTATATCACTGGCCCCCACAGTAGCATGTAATAGGCAATATATCACTTATTAAGCTCAAATGTCAAAGGGACATTGCAATTTAATTTTGGGTGGCTTAAGTTATTTTACTTGACAGAAATTTTGGAAAGTATTATTTCAACATGTGAACTTAAAGAATGATGAATAATGTATTAGGGCAGGTTTTCCCTTAAAAGCAATACCAGTGAAAGACTGAGGTGTCTCTAGAGGACTCCACACAGGCCTCTGTGTGCGCAGCCTGTCAACTGGGATACAGGGCATAGGGGCCTCATTAGTAGACTGTCATCAGTTGGTATTTCCCCTTCAACTTCTGGACCAATCATCACATTTCTCAGGGACTTGAAAGGATTTAAGAGAAAGTATTAATCTTAATAGAGTGATAATTGCCCCCAAATTGATTAAAGAATTAATGCTGAAAAGTTACAGGAAATCAGATACAAAAAAACTATTAACATAACCTCACAATGTTCCAGGTTGGCCTGGACGGAAAGGAATGTAAGCCAAGACTGCACAGGCAGTATGTTTTGAACTACTAATGATGATTTGTTACATGAAAAAAGGAAGACAAAGAAAACTCCATAAAGTGGCTTTCACCGGCCCGGACAAGTTTAAACTGATTTTCAGATATGACTTAACGTTGAGTTTTATTTATGATTTTTAAAAGGTTACTAGCTTAAAAATATTCCCAATCATAAATACCCACAAAATAGAGACAAGGCTATCTAGCTGAGATCAATAAACAGACTAAAATTATTTTTTGAAAATACAACTTCAAAGGTTGTAAGACTAAAATCCTAGGACATGTTTATTAACTACTACTGACCAGGTTCTATAACCTGGATATTTATATAATGTGGAGAAGACATTTATATTTATTTTTAATTTTTATAGGGGAATTATATATATATAAAAGAAATAGTTTACAAAAGTAATAAATGGTAGAGATGATTAATGTTTTCCTATTGCAAATAAATGAATATAACTGGTCTTTTCCTGAATGGGCCCATTAAGGAAATAGCTTTGAGATTGGTTGCCAAAGAATAATGTAAGTTGTGATTTACCATGCTCATGTGTAAAGAAGCGCTTAATCACCATGTGATATGTATGCTGCAGGCATCTACTGCTAAGTCTACAGAACGTAGTCCTCACATCTGCCATATAACCTTTACCTATACAAATCTCTTCGAATAGTTTGGAGAAGTATTTACCAGTAATGAGGGAAGTTCTGTCCTAGCTAAATGGCGACCTGTTTCACAAGTGAATTCAATGAAGCTCATCTTCAAAGGAAATACTTGAATCAATCCAAGATTTTAGAGTGTTCACCCCTCAGATAAAGTAGGATAGAGGAAGACTTTTCATGCCAAGAAATTGTAATTTCCAACTCAAGAGCTTACAAAACAAATGGAAAGGGCATGGATTCTCCACGTGCTAAGCTGACATGGATCTAAAAGAATGTCCCAGGACGTGCAAGTATCTCCAAGCATCACATTTTCTGGATAAAGGGGGCTGTTTTCATACGTGTAGTGTTTGTTTTCCTTCCATATGGCACATCCAGTGATTGATTTCAATTAAGGTAGGAAACGACGCTAAATTCACAGCTCACTGGGGTTCTACTCCAAAGCCACAAGGCCTCACACATTTTAAGTGTGTAAGACCATTGACCCCAAATGGTCTGATACACAGCATGATAAATAAAAAGCAAAGTCAAGAGAAAACAACAACATGGTAAGTGAATTATAAATTGTAAGCCTTCCTTAAACTATGTGTACAGCTATTGTAAAAACGGACCATATGCGTATGTATCGAATGCTAGCTGTCACCATTTGCCATAGAAAACAACCAACAGAGTAAAGAAGATGTAAAGAGGAGTAAGGGTGTGGATGATGGGAAGAAAGCCAGCATGAACCAGCATTCGGATCAAACCCAACCCTTGTCATTCCTGTTTGATTCAGTCTGAAGCCAGGAGGCCAGCTTTCAAACGAGGAAAGTCATCACAGTAACGGTAGGGGAGATGTGAATGTTCTTTTAACTTTGTACAGTCTTTTCACACCTAAGCTACCACAGGAATCACTAAAAGATTACATTTCTAAAATACACCAGCATGTTCTAGGCATGATGCTATTTGGTTTATTTTGATTTGTTTATATGTTTGCTGAACAACAACAAAAATTAATCTAATATTGAATATTGAATGCAATGACATGCACAAGTAAAACATGTACAAACAAACAAAAAAAATGAGGTTGGCACATTGCACACGCTGGCCTGTAGAACGGTAGCAATGCAATGCGTCTGCCGATGAGTGTTACTTCACTTCCTCTGGTCAGGCAAAGCTGGAACCCGCAATAGGCAGAGCAATGGCCCAAGGTTGGAACTGCCACAAAGTGCAAAGCAACTAAGAGGCAGACACATTGCTTAACAGCACGGCTATGAGTGAAATTCACATTAAGGAGACCAATATACCACTCAATATTAAAGTTTTGATGCTGGTGGTAAAAAGAGATCTTATATTAGCATATGTATTTTGTTTTTAGACCCCCGGAGAAAAAGGAGATTTATTTATAAAATCTCTATTCATTTCAATAAATTATGCATGAATTTTAATCAGCTAGCATATGAACAAGTAATTGTTTGGGAGCAATGCTAATATTCTTCATAACTCAATATGCTACTAGACCCAGAGGTGTGGTGCAGATAAATCCCAAATGTACACTAGGTATCAAGTGAAGCATGCAACCCTCAAAATAGAGGATAAAAGTTGCCAACATTCCAAATTAACTTTTCATTAATGACTTCCATTCGTTATTCTGGATCCTAAATGACAAGCAAATCCCACTTACAGATTCAGCCTGCTTTTCTTGTTTAATATCCAAAATAATGTTAAATGTCTAGAAATCAAGCAAGCCACTAGCAAAGGATATTCTCTCACTCAATCATCCCCATTATAATAGTTCTTTAAAAATATATGCCACTTATCTAAATTCAGTCAATCATTACAATGCAAACTTGGAAACAGAAGCCAGAAAGCCAGAAAATGTCAGCAACAGAGTAAATGTCAAGGCAAAAGGCACTTCAATATTCATCTTTTGAACAAGATAAATTAAGTTCCTTTCAATCCTAGCTGTTTCCCCATTGCTTTATCTCTTTGTCAGGGAGATATTACTAGAACAAGCCCTAGGTTAACACTCCCACTCTAGAATTGGGTACTATAATATGTTGGTGTCTTCTGACTGCTATGAAAACTACCACAAACTCAATGTACTTAATGAAACACATCCTCTAACAGTGCTTGAAACCAGAAAACTGAAATCAGTACGAGCAGAGAGGAGAGAAACGGGCAGGAAGCCTTAGTTCCTTGTTTCTATGTCCTGGGTATGGCTCTCCAACCGCATTCCTGCAATCCCTGCTATGCTGTGATGTGCTCCTTACTCATTTCTACTCAGTGCTATGGAAACTCTCCCTCTGCCAGATTCTGTGACTATCTCCATTCTTTACTATAACCACCTATACAAACACTGCTTTACAACTAGCATGTCTCATGCCTTTAGAAGATACTAAGTCTAGGAAACATTTTTGAATTGGCTATGAACATGTAAAGTGGCTTCCTCTCTCTTGGGAGATTGTTCATCTCTGCTGCTTGCTGGTGGCTAAGAAGATTGCAAATGGACATTACTTCAGCTGAGAGAAAAATTTATAGCTATGTTGGGAGTGGTGGAAATTATAAAGTGTTATTTAAGCCACATCAACATATTTTAACTATTTAATTGCTTGCAAATACAAGTCAGAGGAGATTCTTCTAAAGGACTACTAGAATCACTGCCAAATATTTTATATGGAGACATTTTTTTCTTCTTATTTCCTAGCATGTGATGAAATGAAATGGTTGTTTCAAAGTCAATTTGATTTACTTCCTTTCTGGACTGTTAATCAAGTTCTGATTTTTGTTAAAGGACAGATTCATTAGGCTATGTTTCTTCAAGATAACTCTCTGTAGCCTACTCAATATTCAGTCTGGTGGGACATGCCATAGAGAAACTGAGAAAGAAAAAGTCCTCTATGTCCCACATTTATGAGCTCATTTTTCAGTTCCCTACAATAGACTTAAATAATTTGTGATTGTATTTCAATGGGATAACAACACAATAGTATCACATTGATAGGACTGAGAACCTTTGCGCCCCCTGAAAAATGGGAGGTGGGTCATTCATAATTATAATAATTTCCTGTGGGCATTAGTTATCGTGTATGTGACAATAGAATAAGTTTCATTGGACGTAGAAAGGATGAAGTAAGCGCTGCCCTGGGAAAAGTGGAGGCTCGCTTAGCTAGGAGTATTTACAAAATATATAATTGTGTCTCGTATTATTTCTTTTTTAATGATTTATTTATCTTTATTTTATGTTCATTGGTACTTTGTCTGCAAGTGGGTCTGGGGGAACAGGTTGGGATCCCCTGAATCTGGAGTTACAGACAGCTTTGAACTGCCATGTAGGTACTGGGAATTGAATCTGGGTCCTGTAGAGGAAGAGCTGGTGCTCTTAACTGTTGAGCCATCTCTCCAGCCCCCAGTCTCGAGTTAATTCGTAATGCTGTTTCATTTACTGCTGTTTTTGACACTTGACTTCCCGGGGCTAATAAAATCCATAAGGCAATCCAATACTTCTCTATTTATGCTTTTGTCTACTGTCTTGTAGTGTTACTAATAGGAGCAATGTTGCCAGAAAGATTTATATATCTCTTTTCGTACAAATTAACTTATAATATTTACGTTATGTGAATTCTTAATCTTAAGCAATTTTTATATTTAAGCCTCATTTAAACTTTTGTCAGCTCAAGTGACATATACACTCTCAAATTCCATTACTCAACTAACTTGCACACTTTACTCACAAAGACAGTAAAGGACCAGAACAATAGAGCTTGAGTGGGCCAAACCTGAAGCTCCTATGCCACTGACCACAGACTCTCAAAGAGAAAGAACATTTGCAACTGCTGTGGTCTCCATGAAAAGTAGATATTTATTTGGAGCTCTGGGTAGAGTATGGCTAACTCAGGTTAGCCACTTAATCCCTCTGACAGTCCTGAAGCACACTATCATGATTTATAATTGGAAGTAATGACACATCAAAAAGGAAATGCTTGTGCTAACCTGAACTTCTATCATTTACATCTCTACTTATGAAGAGAGCAGTGGCTTACAATTCTAATAGTGCAAGGATTGCCATTTATTCACTCAAGCTAATCCACTGCCAGAAAAAGAACTCACAGAGAAATGAACATTTGTGTGTATAGCATGCACAGGCCCAGGCAAGTGAACAGATGATGTTTTCTGGAAATCAATCTTTTAACATACTTGAGTAAGGAAAGGTATACAGAAAAATCAAAAGAATTTCATTCGCATCTAGAATTTTATTATAATGGGGTTTAGAATTTTTTCCTAGCACATGATTTGAACATGAACTACAGTCAATTATGTTAGGCCTCTGACAATAGTGCATTAATATTGAAGAATGAAAGTATGAAAAAGCTACTATTTTGGTTAATTTTATATAAACTTGAGACAAGCTAAAGTCATCTAAAAAGGGGGGGGGTATATCTCAATTGAGAAGAAACTTCCATACAGAGCATTTTCTTAATGAGTGATTGATGGGGGAGGGTTCAGCCCATTGTGAGTGGTGCCATTCCTGGTCTGTTGGTTCTGGGTTCTGTAAAAAAGCAGGCTGAGCAAGCCATGGGAAGTAAGCCAGTAAGCTACACCGTTCATGGCCTCAGCATCAACTCCTGTTGATCCTGTCCTGGCTTCCTTTGGTGAAGAACTATGACAAGAAAGTGTTAAATAGACCCTTTCTTCCTCAGTATGCTTGTGATCATGGTGTTTCATCATAGCAACCAAAATTGTCCCGAGGGTAATCGCTTTTCAGAGATTAAGGATATATCCTAGAGTGCTTAGTAGCATACACAAAGTCCTGGATTAAGCCCCAGTATAAGATAAATCAAAGTATAGCAGTATATGCATTATATTCCAAAATTGTAACATTGAGTCAAGAGGATCAAAGTTAACTATATTTAAATAGTGAGTGTGAGGTAAGGCTGGGCTATTATAAAATATTTCTTGTACCCATGCATACAGAAAGAGAGAAAGAGAGAGAAAAGAGAAGAAAGGAGAGAGAAAGAGAAGTTATTAATTTTCATTTTTAAATGAAACTGGTTTTCACACAAGAGGATAATCTATCCAGTATCAGGAGATGGAAATTTTCAAATAGTCAATGTCAGTGACAGGGTTCAATGAAACCAGAATGATTAGCTTTCTCTTTCATTTCCATCATGCAATGAAGAGCAGCCACCGATCTACAAAACACTGTCTTCCTTGTATTTCTAGTATTTCTTTCAGTGAACTAAAAACTCCAAAGTGTTGTTATGGGTGAATGGCCAGCTAGCCAAGCGCTGAAGAAGAAACTTTCAATGCACCCATAAGGAAAGCAATCATTGTACACACTTTACCTGTTCGTTGAAGAGGATGCACACTGACCTTTAGTGTAGGGCTCTGCATGAAGGCAGGCACGGGGACTCCTGTTTTATTACATTCATTGTCTGAGGCTGAAATTAAGTCCTCAGAAAGTAAGGTTTACTACTTCCTACTCTGAACCATATAGCTGGCCAATTGCTCTGACACTGGTACACAGCACCTTCAAAATGTTACTATTTAATTAAAGGAGCTAGTGGACCAGAATCAAAGATCACTTTCTAAGCAGTTGCTTAGTGACCAAGTGGCAACCCATGATTTATCTTGCTTGTAAAAAAATAAAATAAAATAAAAATGACACAACATACCTAACAACAATTCTTTGTTTGTTTGTAAACTAAAGCTGACCCATTAAAAGTGTTTTCATTGAAAAATATCCTGTGATTTAATTCTTAATGTGATATATACTATAAATCAGGACAGATACAAAAGAACCTAAGTATACTAACACTACAGTAACACTAGAGAGTGTGTTTGTGTATCTATAAAATATAGTAATATATTATATATGCGAGATGTAATGGTATAATGTATATTATATGTGAGATATAATGTAGTTCAGCTTAGAAGAAAATTATTAGATGAAATTTCCACCGTCCATATTAAGTAATATTTCTCCATCTCAATTCACAGAGTCATGTGTATTCATACTTAGAAGAATCCGACATTTCTTCTCCACACCATGGCTGTCTCCTGAAGCCTCAAGTGTTAAAATAGGAAGAATCACTTTGGTGATGAACCTGCCAATTTTGCATAGAGAATTTTCTATCCAATGTATTATTATAGTGTTTCAGTCTCTGTGATTTGAAAACATTGCTGCAATCATTTTATTACCTCCTTGATATAAAAATCACAGAGCAGAGTGGTCCATCAGACATTTCAGTAAAAATTGAAAGCAAGGTTTGGCTTATATTTAAGGTATAGGTAGAAATGAGGAAATTTTTGACATATGAAGTTTAGTACACTGTGATCCAAATCTGACTCTGCACCCAATTTGACCTTAAACTACTTGCTTTTATATTTATTACCCACATAATGAACTGGCTCAAAATTTTGAGTATTATAAGAATTTAACAATTTTACTAGATATTTTCTCAACATTATAAACCCATACAGCAGTCATCAAAACGTTACAATAAAATTATAGATGCTTTTAAATGAGTCACGAGGTAGTAAATATGGATGAGTTCTCTTATGGTCGTTTAATTCCCCATTTTAGCTTTGTCAGAGCTCAAACTGCTCACAGCATTTCAAGGAAAGAACATCCAGGTGGTTCCAAGAATAACAATCAACTCAGTAGTAAAAGTAGAAAAGCCATAGTTCCCTGTTAGTCTAGAGACATAAACAGGTCCCCAGGTTATGCTCTCATCAGTCACCTTTATGAGGGAAGAATGAAATATATGGTGGACGATGAGGCGAACTGCAGCAATTGCAATAAACGTCGCAGCAGCATGCTCAGTATACCTGGGTCAGACAGTGCAGGCCTTCACTCCTTTCTCCATGGAGACAAAAGATGTGGAGTACAAGAGTACTGCTTGCATTCATCTTATGCTGATACATATCAAAACATGGCTAGATCCACTAAGTTCATTTTAGTCTTTACAATAACATTGTGATTTCTCTACTGTGCTATACATATAAATACATTCACTTTTATATGCACATGTGATATATGTGTAAAATTAAGAGAAGATACTATTGGTGGGGATTTTGAATATTCTACATGTAAACAGAAGAAAGAAAGAAAGAAAGAAAGAAAGAAAGAAAGAAAGAAAGAAAGAAGACTCCCTGACAATTATAAAAAAGCAGTTTGTCAACTTGTTCCTAGTCTAACGTTCTTTGGTATTAAATCACTGTAATAAAACATATTAAATATATGTACACAATAAATACATCATCTGTGCACACTCCAAAATAATTAAACATGATGCATAAGGTTTGCATGCTAAGGAAGCCTTTCACAGATGGCCCCCAAGCCCAGTCCCCAGTGTCATTACTCAGATTAACAACGGAAGCAGGCCATATTGATGGCAGTGGGTTCCAGAAAGGCATATACAATTCAAGGACTTACTTGTCCCAAATGACTCACATAATTAGACTTATACTTTCACACAGCTTAGGAGAGTACAAGACAGACTCTTTGTAGGGGAAGAGGGACAGGCAAATCCTAATCAACACATGACAGACTTAGATGATTTTATAAAAAAAATAATTCAAATGACGGATTGATGCTAACTGAATAAGACCTTAAATGAAGGAGGACCTGGATATTGTCTCTCTAAGAGAATAGACTTTACAAAGTACTGGTGACTCTGGAGCAGCCAAAATCTAAGCACATTTTCATATTTAAAAAATATAAATCAATTCGTTAAAAAAATTAAGTAGTGGAATAAACTGTATTGTTGGTTTACTGGGTCCAACCTAATTTTGCAAAATCTTTGAATACAAAGTCACCAGAAAGAATAAGCCAACAAAAGCAAATGTAACATGTTACGACAATAAAAATAACAAAACAAAAAGCAACAACAAAAAAACCTGTTCTGAGTTAATGTGGGAGATGGTTTTTAGTGAGACAAAAATATAGCTGATAGAGTCATGAGTTCAAGATAAGCTATTGTTAATGACAGTTCTTACATATCAGTAAAAATGATCAGAGATGAGATGAAAGATTCCTATGCACTTCTACTTAAAATTTCCCCTAGGAGGAGAAAAGAGTTCAACAGTAACCTGGAGAATGTGTAGATATGAGCATGAAGACATTGGACATTGTCACAAAAATTGTAGCTCTGTGTGATCACAATGTAATAACTGTTTTAGCCATTGTATGGTGTGGATGAGGTGTGTCCACTAGTGATTCAGATGTCAGAGGTGTGGTACTTGGCATCACAATGTAGCAAGGCTATGAGACATTTTAGAGGTGGCATCTACTGGAAAGTTCTTTAGTCACAGAGGACACAGACACAGCCACACAGCCACACAGAGGACATCTACACTTGAGTTAGTTCACATATCATACCAGAAATACAAACAAACAAACAAACACACACACACAAATACAAAAATACACACACACAAATACACAAACACACACATATACACACGGATTCACAAACATACTTACACATACACAAGCACACACACTCATATGCACACACACACTAACATACCTTGCTATCTTGTCATGTTATCTCTTACCATTTGCATATGAAACTCTCAGTATGTCATCTCAATGATACACAGTTTCTTTGCATACTGTAGACCATTGATATTTGTCTTTCAGCTTCCCAAACTCTGAGCTAAACCACCCTGTTTCTTACTTAATCTCCAGTAGGTCATTGTAACAATGGAAAACAAACTAAGACCACCATCCTAGTCTGTGACTCTATGAACTTCTTCAGAGCCAAAAAATCTAAATTTCCAAAAGTCAGGACGCACCAAAAACAAAAGCACTAGACAGGGTTGTATAATTAAAAGGAATCAGTAGGTATTCAGAAATAATTATAGACCACTGGATAAAGCAACGTTTTTGTTGACATTTTAAAGATGTTTAGCCATGTGAAAAGCTATCGGATCAAGGATATTTTATACTAATGTGACATGTCTGGCAGCCAAAGACCTTTTATTTTCAGTTCCTTCATAACCTACCCCAACACCTCCAGAAGTCGACAGCATAATAGAATACTGATGTTAAAAGAAGTGAAATAACACAAATAATTGGACATTGTATGGTCCATAAGAGGAAACAAACTTCTAGTTAAAGAAATCTTTCTAGAATGCAGATGTAAAGCTAAAGGGTGTGCTTTTCTTTCACGCCAGCCATTTCCAAGTAAGACAAAATTCCAAGTCTGCTTAGACAGATATGAAATTTAAACTATGAGCTTGAAGTAACTATTAATCCAGATTAGTCATATTTTCTTAAGTGCCTGGTTCTATATCATCTTAAAAGTTTGTCTCCATCAACTAAAGCTTTTCTGAAGAAAAAAAATACTTTTCATAACAAGAAAAATATCTTAATATTTTCATGGGTACTGAAGAAACATACATAGCACTTCAATTAATAAGTATAGGATGAATAAAGAGTGGAGGAAGGAAGCCTACTATGTATATAGGATGAGAAAGGAAGCCTACTGTGTACACAGGAAAAAGAGGAAACTAAAGTGGATTTCCTTGGAATCCTTCTTCTTGTATTTTAGTACAATGACATTCATATTTGGTGAAGGTGATGACATTTCCATATTATAAATGAAGGACACCCTTTCCTCATCTAAGGTCCCAGGCCTTTTTATTTTTGAAACATACATTCCTGCAACTGTATTTTGGGTTTAAATGGTGAGGTTAACAGACACGTTAGGACAGCAAGCTCACACCAGTCATGCAGGATTTCAAGAAAGCTTGATAGTTTGCTCAAAGACACTAACTGGGGGCCAGAAAGTTCTAGTCTTCTCTACAAAATAATTTTTGCTTTTCAAATATGAATGAAAACAACAATAAAGTGATAAATCTCTTCATTTTATTTTCTCTGAACATGTCAAGTTGGTGGTAAAGACATCAGCAACCATTAATGGTGCTCTCAGGGTTGCAGCTAGGAGATGTACAAATTAAAAGAATGTACTGGGGTGGGAGGGAATTTGCTAGGTTTTGTGTTTAGTCCACTCCTAAAAACTACACACAGAAAACAAAACAGAGGCATTCAACAGCATCATCACTGGAGACTGATGGAACCCTCGAATTCTTCTTAGTTCTGCAATTAGGAAACCAGGGTTGTGCCAGCTCTCTAAGCTTCAGCAACCTCAATCTTACCTCAAGTAGATCCTAGATAGACAAGATGAAATGAGGGACTGGGGCCAGGCACCTCCCCATCTATCACTGCAATCTGGAATGCTTCTAGCATTCCTAAGACTAAGTTTGTCACATTTACAATTAATGGGAAAAGATACCATAGCCTAAGTGCCAGGAATGTGCACACTGAAGTTGCCAGATGTTCTATATTTGCAGAAGTCTAAATCACTTTAAGCTATTCACTCTAAGACTTCCCAGGACAGGGCCAAAGTGCCAGAGCTCTCAAGGAAAGCATCCCCCAGGGACTACCAAGTTTGTGTCACACAAAAACTGTGTCACATTATAGATTCATAACATCAATGTCTGCAATGTTTTAATGCATACCAATGGGTAGAATGTGACCTCAAGCCTGCTGAGGGAAATAGAGTGATAGTGGGAGTCTATAATATTATCTTTAAAAAGAAATGGCAAACGATGGAGTCTGAGATTTTGCCATACTTTGTTGAGCAAAACCAAGGCGAGAGCTTTTTAATATTAATATTAAATTAATTTTAACAAAATTAAGAATAAGTCAGATGAATGTTGTTGTCTATTAAGGACTATGACTTCAGAAAGTGGACGAGGTCGTTTTTGCCTCACCATTAAGCAACTTCTAAAACAAAGCATTCCAGCGTAAGGATTAAGCCTAGGTTAATAATTCTCATAAACTGTATTTGTGCTACTTTCCCCCTACACTGGAACAGAAACTACAGGCTTCAGCTTCCTAGACTCGAGGTCAAGTGAATTTTTTATGAGGGCACATGTCTATACAAAAGTGAACAGCAAGTACACAAGTACATGAGTGCCCATGACTGTGCATAGGTGGAGGAGGAGTTGCTTGTGTTTCTGCCTGGATACCTTCTACTTGATTCAGAGAAGACATGACTATGTTCTGTTTCCTTTATGAAGAATAAAGGATACAACATGGTAGATCTTAGTTGTAATATTTCCTAGGAGGGCAATACGAAGCTGAGAACAATACTCAAATAACCATGTATAGAGATCATAAGATGGTAAAATAAAAATCTGCATAATTAAATTTTAGGGGGAAGCAGAGTAAAAGAAAGGATTAGTCATATTTATTAATTCTTGCTATAAAAATATTTTCTTAATAACTACAAGTAAGTTTAGATAATACTTGTGGAATTGTATGTAATTATGATGAAAGTAAAAAAGATAACAAGGTAACGGTGCTGACCAAGACCTGGGTCCCAGTCTGGGGCTGGGGCCCTAGGTATATGAATCAAGTCTGTTTATCAGATCAGGTTCCTTAAGGCTAAGGAAAATTAAACTTTTGTTATTGAACTAGGAAAACAGCATACATGACACATCTCTCACCACATATGGCACACTGTAAATTAATTATTAGTAAGTTCAGTTTATTGGACCTTTCACTCAACACTTCTGTTTTATTAAATTTGCCAGAGTGAAGAATACATTGTTTATTACCTCCTGTTATATCAATGGGTTACTGAAATAAACTAAGCACTAGCAACTATGCTACCTATACTACAAAGAAAAAGAAAGAGGAGGAGGAGGAGACATTTGAAAAAGAAAAAAAAATCAAAGCAAAAAAAAGAATACCCCACAAAAAAGGGTACCCTGGGAATATGCCCTGGCGATTGACAGACAACCTACTTCAAGAGAGAAAAAAAAAATCAAATTTCCAGATAACATTTAACTTACTATGATTTAATAATTCAATCCTAAACAGCTTCCCTTAGATGGAGGTAAATGAAGAAAAAGAAGTTGTTTTCAAATGATTTGAACATTTATGAAGAAAAGCCAGATTTTGGGGGGAGGAGAGGGGGATGAAATAGAAGAGAGTGTCAAAAAAAAAAAAACAAAAACAAAAAAAAAAACGACAATTTTTAAGATCTATTGATCCAGATCTACTTATACATAGGCCTTCTGGGTAGCCCTACTGGTTATGAATTTTACCTGTTTTATTAGCAACCACAATGCTAATAAAACAGAGTAAATACATATATGTTAATATATGAATATATGTTATCACTGCTTAAAAGCATTAAATCAAATCAATGAATAAATTAATAGTGAGATTGAAGAGAGAATCTTCTAAGTGTTTGTTTGTGTATGTGCACAGGTATGTATGTAGATACTAGTAGTGGACTGTGGCTGACTGCCATGTTGCCTTCCACCTGTATTTTTTAATACAACACCATTCTATTGAATCTGAAGCTTGGGCTACGGTGGCTGCCAGCAAGCCCTGGACGTCCCCTTCCCAGTTTCTTAAACAGATGTCCTGCAACAATGTCCTGGTTTTACATGGTACCAGGCCCTCTTACTAATATGGAGAGTACTTTCCATAATAAGTCACATGCTGAGCCCCAAGAGGGTTTATTTAATGTTTGTGGTAAATCAAGTATTTGCTATTTAAAAGAAATTAAATAGGAGAGATGGAATAAAAGCACAGTGGTGTTAAAAACCAATTCCATTTTAATTTGATATGTAGGTGTTTTTCTTTACTTTTACTTCTTTTACTTTAAGAATCACAGAAAATACACATCAGGCCATAGAGTGCACTGCCACCACTCAGTGGAAAGTTAGGTGCTGATGAGAATAAAAGGATTTGTCAACACAACTTCGTTGAATTCTTCCTGATCCAAAATCATCTCACCAAGGAACCAGAAACAGCAAAATACTCTGTTATCACTCTAAATATAAGAATATCTGCATTAAAAACTTGGACTCCTGCATGAACATGATGCAAATACACAGTTGACTTTTTTCACCCTATGAGCAAGTGTCTATAAGCACCATAAGACCTGCTCCATGGAACACCCGAGGCAGAGGATGAAAGGTCACTGATAGATTACAGAGTGCATTTTTTATGAGATAAATTCAATTATAATTGCTGCAACTATTCCAGCCACAATTTAGCCATAGAAACAAATTATCCGTTTCATTTTCATTTATTCCTCATGGACTAGATCATTTATCATGTTTCATGATAAGGATCAGAAGACGACACATGGAAAAGTGATTTCTGCAGGTAACAAATTACCTACCATATTAGCATAGCTTACAAATTCCTGTCAACATCTACTATGCATAAATATGAGGTAATTAAATTTACAATGTGCAGGAGTGCTTGATATGCTACTTGCCTCCTTCACAGCTGTCAGAAACCTGTGTTGCTAAATACAGCCAACCTGTTTGGTTGCAAGTCAGCAATCATTATGACCAGAACTCCAACAGGTACAGTCTGCCGGACTCGGGGCTCAAGTTGCTGGGATGCATCTTTCATCATTTGGTATTATTACTCCTTGCCACCAAACCATCCATCATGGCCGTGGAGACAGGTTGGAATGATAGTCCTGGACCCTCACATTACTGCTCCTTGAACTCTGTCTCATCCATCTTCTGCATCATTCGTGATTCACAGCTAAGTATCCGCTTATGTCTGCAAAGCCAAGTGTGAACCAGTAATGCCTTTAACCTGTAGTGCCTCTCTAATAGTAATTGATTTCTCTTTATCAGGCAGCCACTGTTCAGAACAGGCTACTCATGGCTGCTGATGCTGAAAGAAGATTTTTCAAAAGGATTGATGAACAGAATTTCAGTAGTGATAAGGGAGTGCACTTTCCTATGACAGGCTTCAGCATACCATTAGTGTTTCTATGTGAATATTTATCCAGCAAACCCAGAAACAGATGCACAGATGCCCAATATGCATGTGTGGAAGATATGTGCTGTTCCAACAAGAAAATTATTTCTCACTCTTTCGAATATGCTTGAAAAACGTAAAAAAATTCAAGTAACCTAAAATTCTGAAATTGCACATCAGCAGGAGAATCACAGACAAGCTTAAAGCAATATTCATCAGGCTGCTGTATAAAACAAACCCTCATCCATCCATTATTTCTCTCTCCACCGATTGCTAGAACCTTCAAAAGTGATACCGGTAACATAGTGAATGATATTCAATAAACTATTCCAGACTAAAGTCTTTAATTCAGCTCCATCTGGATGTTGTTATAAAAGTTTAATAAATCAAAATGATCAAAATGTTCCCAGTGGCAGGTGGCGATTCGGTTTCCAATTCAAATTCTCTTTAATATATGGCTTCCCTGACACCTCGCATTTCTGCCATCCATATTGAATTCCAAACACCCCACATTTCATCATTACTGTGCATCAACCAGCCTGGTCATGGTAACTACTTCTCAGCAATCTGGCACAAAACACAGAAATGTCAAGCCTAGTGGGAGCGTTAACGCAGGAAAATTATGACAGGTAGAAACTCTTTATCTTTCCATAAGTAAATATTTTCACACTACCAGCTGACGAGTATGACACTCTTTGAGGAAATGGAAATCCTTTGGGAGAAAAGTCCAGAGATGAAAATCTTGCTACATCCAGATCTTAACAAAAACAAAAACAAAAGAAAACAAAACAAAAACAAAAACAAAGGCAAAGTGTTGTTATCTGTAGTAGTCAACTACTGCAGAACAGACAGAATGGTACAAAGCCCATTACACAATTTAGCTCATTTCTGTAAAGTAAAATGTGTTTTTTTGTTTTGTTTTGTCTTTTGTTTTATAGTTATTCAGGAAAAAGACTTTACTTAACATGTCCCCCTGTTTCTCTTTTACAAGGTATCTCTATGTGACTCTGCCTAGCATGAGACTCGCTGTATAGACCAGGCCTTTTTAAAATATGTGATGATCCAGTCTATCTAAGAAGCGATAGGTTACAAGCATATGCCAAAACATCTATCCAATTGGCAGCTTTTGACTCTACAGGACGTTCATCTGAAACGGTGAGGAATGCAAATGAGCATCATTTACATGTGTTTGTATACGTAGAGAAGGTGATGGATAAAAACATTCTAACTATATCAGTATACTTTTATTTATAAAATCACATTTAACTCTGTTGAGGTCTGGTCTATTGTTATGTATTGTAATGCTAAATTCTATAACGGAACATAAGTGTCTTCATCATGTTTACTTACAGTCTTGTTTACAAGCTTCTGTTGTGCAAACTCTGTTCCTTGATTTAAAACTATTGGTTAAATAAAATTGGCTACCGCCAGTTATTGGAGAGATTAGAGGTTGGTGGGTTTGGAGTAACCTGGTGGGAGGAGGAGAGACCAGGGGAGATGGAGAAATAACTAGAGCCAAGGAGGAAGTTACCTAGGGGAGGGAACCATCAGCAAATGGCTAGGAGGGACAACAAGTGTCTGGAGTACACCACTGGGGGAGGTAGCCAGTTAGAAGAGGAGAGTAAGAGTGACCCAGCAGTAATTGTAAAAGCCAAATAAAATAACCATAGTCTGAGTGTCAGTTTTTGTAAGCTAGTCAGGGATAGGCAAACATTGTCTCTATTACAAACTAAATATATGTGCAGTTACCATGAGCTTCCACAATGAAGAATTTTCTAATAACATGAGCGAAAAATACAAACTTTTATTCAGCACTCACTGAATTCACCTTGTAAGACTCTCATTCAGTGTCTTGGAATTAGTCTGCATTAGCCCACAAAGCCTTTAGACCGGGATATGCTCCTTACATCCAGACAGGATGTTTACAATAAAGTCATTGTCTACTTGCTCAAGGACGCCTGTGTATAAGTCTTCCGAATTAACATTCCCAACCACATCCAACGAGAATCTTAGGCTGTCCGTCTGGATGGACTTCCTTTTTCACTGAACCATGTGATC
Source organism: Montemys delectorum (assembly GCA_019843815.1). Lineage (NCBI taxonomy): Eukaryota > Metazoa > Chordata > Mammalia > Rodentia > Muridae > Montemys > Montemys delectorum. The sequence goes on along the minus strand of JADRCD010206234.1, from coordinate 291 downwards.
AATCTATCTGGCAGAAGTCCATAGTGGTGCCTCATTCGATCTATACATCCTCCTTTTCTGACCTCTCACCATTTTGAGCTTTGAAGACTGTCAGTCTGCTGTGCTTACATCCTGAAAACCCACCATACTAAAGATCATGAGCCATCCCAATCTTAGAGACAGATGCAAACACAGATGCCTAATTTAAACCTTTCATGGCACTGAAAACCAAATAGCAAATACATGTACTTTTTTTAGTTCTCACATTCTACTTGTCTTAGTCACGGTTTCTATTGCTGCAATGAAGCACCA
>JADRCD010206232.1:0-18956 GCA_019843815.1 Montemys delectorum | reverse complement strand
ATAAAATAACATTAGAAGTTAAGGAACTCCTAGGTCCTTTTGAGAATAGTCATGCAGTGGGCCCTTATTCTTAGGAACTGCCTCTCAGGCCTTCATGGTCTTTGTTCTGCTTTTGAGTGAGGCTCATTATGCCCTGGGCCACTTATTCATTTTACACACTCATACTCAGGCTCCTTCCACTTGCAGTTTCTGCAGGAGATCACTTTCCATGTAGACTTCTCTGACTTCTCAATTTATGAATTATAGCTATTGTCTCGGGGTTTCTATTCCTGCACAAAACATCATGACCAAGAAGCAAGTTGGGGAGGAAAGGGTTTATTCAGCTTACACTTCCAAATTGGTGTTCATTGCCAAAGCCACAGGAACTCACACAGGGCAGGAACCTGGAGGCAGGAGCTGATGCAGAGGCCATGGAGGAATGTTACTTACTGGCTTGCTTCCCCTGGCTTGCTCAGCTTGCTCAGTTTGCTTGCTTACAGAACCCAAGATTACCAGCCCAGAGATGGCATCACCCACAATGGGCCCTCCCCCTTGATCACTAATTGAGAAAATGCCTTACAGCTGGATTTCATAAAGGCATTTCCTCAAGGGAAGATCCTTTCTCCAGCTTGTGTCAAGTTGACACACAAAACCATCCAGTACACCATTAAACAAACTATAGCACTTATTGATCTTTACATTTTCTTTTTGACCCTTGGTTTTTGGAGACTCAGCCTAGGCTGCCTGGAACTTGGGGGCAGGGGAGTTCTGTTTATACCTCTTGGGTGTTAAGAGTTATATAAATTTCTCTTTAAAATGTTTCCAGCATTTAGAATCCTTTGGGGCTGGTGAGATGGCTCAGTGGTTAAGAGCACTGACTACTTTTCCAGAGGTCATGAGTTCAAATCCCAGCAACCACATGGTGGTTCACAACCATCTGTAATGACAGACTTAAAAAAAAAAAAAGACAGAGACAAAAGAATCCTTTGGTTTTTAAGCCTTCAAATGTGTTTAGGATTTTATATATTGCCATTACTTTACAATGTGTAGATGTCAGAGAACAACTCTGGATCCTGGTCTCTCCTGCCGCCTTTACTTGGCTTCTGTGACTCTGGTATAGGTCGTCAGGCTTGGATGAGAAGTGCCTTTAACTTGGTGGGCCACTTTGCCAGGAATGGTGGAATGTGTGTGTTGTCCCTCTACTCAGGAGGCAAGACGATCATTGAGCCCATGAGTTTTTGTTGTCTTCTCCATTCTGTTTGTTTTTATTTTTTTATTTTTTTAAAGACAGGGATTTATGTGTAATACTGGCTACCTTAAAACTCACAGTATAGACTATACTGGCCTAGGTCTTACTGCCTCTGCCTCCTGGAATTAAAGGTGTGCATTACCAAACTGGTGAGACCATGAGTTTGCGATCAGCTTGGGCAAAATGTCAAGGATTTAAAACTAACCCACTAACCAAGGGGTTATGTTACAAAATAGCTCTTCACATCTCCTTTTCTCCAGCTCCAGAGTCGGGTATTTTGAAGTCATTAAACTCTCCCTCATTTATTTCTCTCTGAGAGAATGAAGGGAGTTGGGGTTCCCCTTGGATTTTGGTGATCTCTATGTCTTCATTTCCCAAGTTGCTAGACTGTAGGTATCCATACCATTGCGTCTGGTTCTGCAATAATGTCCTGCTGGGATTTATCCCTGTCATCTCATATAGCTGAGTGTGTGTGTGTGATTGAGGCGGGGTCTCATTGTGTAGCCAAGGCTATCCTTTATCTTTGTGTGTGTGCATATGCTCACGTGGAGGACAAAAGTATCTGTTTTAGTCACTTTGTACATAACCTGAAGGTTGCTAATGAGGATAGGCAATGGGATTACAGCCATGCCCCATAATGTATGCTAGGAATGTAACTCAGCTCTTTATCGTGTGTAGAAAGCCTTTAGCAATTGAGTCATCTCTCTAGCCCTGTCCTTGATGTGCCTCAGCCTCCCGAATGCTGAGATTGCAGATATACACCACCAAGATGAGCTTGCTCCTTTTCCAATTCTGTTTCCTTGTTTATTCTAAACCATTGCTGAGATTTCTGTAGGTTTTTGTTTTTGGCAAAGTCTTATATGACTCAGGTTGGCCTTGAACTTGATCTTGTGCTTCCTCCTGAGTGCTAGGATTATAGATCTGCTGGGGATCCAGCCCAGGGTTCCCTGCATGCTAAGTACATTGCTAACTTAGCCACAACCCTGTGTGTTTTCTTACATTTTTATACATTAAAGATTTTTTAAAATCACATTTAATGTGTGTGTATATGATGTGGCCATAGCACACAGGTAGAGATCAGGAGACAACTTGTGGGAGCTGGTTCTGTTCTTTCACAATATGGTTTCTAGGTGTCAAAAAGTGGTCAGGTTTTGTGGCAAGTGTCCTAACCTGAGCCATCTCTGGGCCCTTCTTCTTTTTAAAAGATTGCTTTATTTTTTTGTTTTTTTTGAGACAGAGTTTCTCTGTGTAGTCTTGGCTGTCCTGGAACTCACTCTGTAGACCAGGTTGGCCTCAAACTCAGAGATCTGCCTGTCTCTGCCTCCCAAGTGCTGGGATTAAAGGCGTGAGCCACCACTGCCCGGCTGGTTGCTTTATTTTTATGAGTGTTTGCCTGCATGTATATATATATATGTGTACCATGTATATACCTGGTGCCTTGATCCCCAGGAGCTAGAGTTACAGTTGTGAGCTGCCATGTCATGCTGTGAAGCAAGCCTGACTCCTTGGCAAGAGCATAGGTCCTCACTGCTGTGCTGTCTCTGGTTTCTTTGAAGGAATCCAGCAATTCCAGCATTGCAGAGATGTTCTGGGGCTGGTTTTGTTCACCTCCACTTCCACCTATGGAAGCTTTTGAAGTCCCTACCCTCAATCTCTGGAAAGTTTGAATTTACTAGTGATATGTCTGTCTTTGTCATTGTGTCGAGCCCCCTGAGGCTTAACCTGCTACCCATTTTATGTTTGCCAATAACTACATTTTATCTTTTTATTGAAAACATTCCTAATGAGGTAGGACTGACAGAATGCAAAGGTAATGGTGTTGCATCTGGGTCTGGGGGTGTAGCAACCCCTCACATTAATCATAATCATGGATTATAACCTTGGTGAATGACTTCAAACACCCTAGTACTAGTAATTTTGACAAGGGATCCTTTTTCCTTTTTTGGAGTTAGTCTTGCTGTCCTTAACTTAAGGACCTTCCTCCTCCGCCTTTTTTTTTTTTTTTTTTTAAAGATTTATTTCATGTATACTGTCGCTGTCTTCAGACACACCAGAAGAGGGCATCAGATCCCATTACAGATGGCTGTGAGCTACCATGTGATTGCTGGGAATTGAACTCAGGACCTTCAGAAAAGCAGTTGTTGGTGCTCTTACCCGCTGAGCCATTTCTTCCGCCTGACCTTCCTCTTTTTAAGCCCCAGTAATAAGGGGTCCTTTTGTTTGTTTTTTTGTTTTTGAGATGAGGTTCCTCTGTGTAGACCAGGCTGCCCTTGAACTCAGAAATCCGCCTGCCTCTGCCTCCCAAGTGCTGGGATTAAAGGCGTGTGCCACCGCTGCCCAGCAAGGGGTCCTTTTAAACATTGTCCATTTGGGATCTCCTTAATTAGTGTGGTGCCTGTTTGATTAATAAAACATGTGGAGGAGTCATTCGTCTCTATTAAGCAAAGTATTTTCAGTCGTAATATTTAAAAAGGAAAAGATACTTTGCTTAGTTCTAGCATTTAAAATCCTATGCATTGAGCTGGAGATGGACCGGTGGTTAAGAGAACTTACAAAGGACCCAGGTTTGGTTGCCAGCACCTATATTATGGCTAACAACTACATGTAATTCCAGTTCCAAATCTCATGACCTCTTCTGGGCTCTACAGTCATCGGGCATGCATGTGGAGTATGCACATAGATAGATGTGGGCTAACATATAAAAAAAAAAAAAACCAAAAAAAAAACCCCGTAAAAATCTTTTGGGTGTGAGCACACTGGAAGCAGAGGGAGGCAGATCTCTGCATTTTGAAGCCAGACTAGTCTAGTCTACCTACAGAATTCTAGGCCTTCATAGTGAGACCCTGTCTTTAAAACAAAAACTACCTAATAGTCATGACTATTAAAATACCTTATTGGCTATTACATTATCTCTAATATTACAAATGATGTTAAAATGACTATATATAGAGATAAGCTTAAAAACTTTTTGTAGATTTATGTATATGAGTGTTTCGCTTATATACATACTTTATACAGCACATGCATGCTGCGGAGTCAGCAGGTGTCGGATTCCCTGGATCTGGGGTTATGGACAGTCTTAAACTATCATGCGGATGCTGGGAACCAAACCCAGGTCTTCTCTGCAACAAATAAATGCTCTTAACTGCTGAGCTCTCTCTCTCTCTAGCCTAAAGTTTTGCATTTTAATATTCACAAAGACTAGGTCCTTAGAAGTACACAACTAGATCAAAGAACTTTATCAGGCCTTCCCACAGCCATACTTACTTGAAGGGCACAGATAATATTCCCAAAGCACAGCTGCTAGAGGACTGCACATTCTAAAAGCACTTTCTAAAAGTGTAATTTAGAAACATGCCCACATTCTAGCAGGTGTTCGTGGGGCTTCTTAAGGGGAGAAATACACACGGTGGAAGAATAGTTGTGGCTTTTGGCTGGGCTCATGTGCGAGCTGCCTTTACTTTTTTAGGAGGCTGGTGTCTTGAGTCCACAGAGTCTGCTGCTGAGAAGGGCCGTATAATCTTGCAGAGTCGGCAAAGTGGCTAGATTGCTTTAGCTTCGTCTCTTCCATAGCTGCTGTAGCCTGCTGAAGCCCCTGGGAATGGACTGCTTAGAGTACGTTACAGGTGACACAGCTCAGTGGGAGCTGTCAGCCTAGTGCCTGTGGTCTTCCCCGGCTTTCTTCAGTTTGAGAACATGAAGTTATAGCAGAACTTGATTTAGGACAGAGGACAGACTACTTACTACTCAATAGAAAAAGGAAACAAGGAAAATTATAAAATGTTTTCTTTGGTTCTTGGAAGCTGAGACACTGAAAGCCTGTGATGTTGTTCCTGTGGCCTGGGAGTGAGCTGAGCTGCCTTTGTGCCTTAGGCTTCATTATCAGAGGTGAACTAGTCAGATGAACATAGGGAGGTCCAGTGGCAGGGAGCAAGCTGCTTGTAGCCATACACTAAACTGTGCTTAGGAGTCCAGCCTAGTGTGGCTATTAATACTCCTTCCTTCCATTTTTGCTGCAAAGGACAGCAGCTTTAGCAGGGAATGAAGCAGAGTTATGTGATGTGGGGCAATGGTCAGTGCCCTCAAAATCCTGAGGCCTTGAGCTAGCCATGCATGGGAAGTCCAGAGCAGTGAGAGGCAGGAGTGAGACTAAGGATAGTCAGTTACAGAGTGGCAAAGTCTGCAGCAAATGAATCTTAAGGACCGAGAGAGAGTGAAAGGCTAATGAAATGACAGAGAAATCTGCACAGCCCTCCAACATGAATTCTTTAGGTAGGTTCAAACTCACAACTGACTTTTAAGTTAAGGAATCAGGGCATGGAACCACAGGTGCTGTCTGAATATGCAGGGACTGCGGATGAGGGCTCCAAGGGTTGCAGGTATATCCTAGCTTTCCTCCTTGGCTAGAACTCGGTACCTCTCTTCTTTCCTTCCCACAGTGCCTGGGCAGCAACCTGGGCCTCAACTCATCTTACCTTGATCTTGTTTTTCTATTGTCAGGTAACCCCTCTAAATTTCTCAGTGTCACAAGTGCCCAACATGCCTAGCTGTCCCCAGGCCTATTTGGAACTGCAGGCACTGTCTCCGAGTGAGCGGCAATGTGTAGAGACAGTAGTCAACATGGGCTACTCATATGATTGTGTCCTGAGAGCCATGAAGAAGAAAGGAGAGAATATTGAGCAGGTGAGGTGCTGGTCTGCAAGGTGTGGGTGGAGCATGGTGGCCTCAAGTCAGTGCCAGCCTCCTCCCCTGTAGGTATGTGGAGCCTTGGGGTATCATCAGGAACCAGAAGTTGAGCAGTAGTCCTTGAGGACTGCCTGGAGAGTCTGGGAGAGCCCGGGGGAGGGGACCGTAGCTGTTGTCATTATCCACCTCTTTGTCCAGAGAGGACAAAACTGAGCATATGGTTAGATGTCTTAATCTACACTTCTTTTTGAGATAGGGCCTTGTGTAGCCCAGACTGCTCAGAACTGAGGTAGGTGAGGCTGGCATTGGACTCACGGTCTTGAATGCTAGCATTAGAGGTATAGTCTACTACTCAGCTTACCTCCAGAAACTTTTGTCATGGCTGCACTGAATATCGTCTTCTGCCTTGGGGACATTTTCCGACATGCACTGTATTTTTCTAGACGGCTGAGCTGACCTTCTGGGTCAGCTGTGACAATACCTCCTTTGAGATGTGTCTGCTCAGTTCTAGAAGAGCATGCCAGTTTGTTTACCAAGTAATTACTGAGGCTATGCTGTGCAAGACACAGTCAAGGCACAGTCTGGTCCTGATAACTGGGGTGGGACAGGGAGCCAACTTCACACAGATGGTCTAAAACTCTAAACGGAGGAGTGACAGGAGGAGCTCAAGCCTTGTTTCTTTCCTTAGATTCTTGACTATCTCTTTGCACATGGACAGCTTTGTGAGAAGGGTTTTGACCCTCTTTTAGTGGAAGAGGCTCTGGAAATGCACCAGTGTTCAGAAGAAAAGGTAAGAACCCTTATGCATTCACAGGAACAGGTTGACTGTCCTGCTGTACTTGGGTCCCCTTCACTGCCTTCTCTTACCAGTCACTGTAGGCAGAAGCAGTCAAAGACAGACTCTCCAGTGTCCAGACAAGAAGAGTCTAGCATTTAGTATAGATGAAGCATGGAGTTGGATCCCAGTGATAGGAAGAGAAAGTTGAGAGCCAGGCTTTTGGAAGGCTGTGACCATTGCTGCTCTTTTTGCCTTCCCTGATATCCTTTAGGAGTTAAATAGTTGGTTTTGGTGGGAATATTTATGTGGGCAGGAGCTCTTTCAGAGGTCAGCAAGTGAGCTGTTACTTGCTAGAGAACCTAAGAGAGACCGATGAGACTGCTTCAAGGATAAGATCCTTCACCTGCAGTATGTATCTACACTCAGCTGCTCTGTGTGGCTGAACCCTTTCTGAAAAAAAATTTGTTCTCCTTTATCCCATAGATGACGGAGTTTCTTCAGTTAATGAGCAAATTTAAGGAAATGGGCTTTGAACTTAAAGACATTAAGGAAGTTTTGCTATTACACAACAATGACCAGGACAATGCTCTGGAAGACCTCATGGCCCGGGCTGGAGCCAGCTGAGACCTGGCCCTGCCACGGCCCTGCCACAGCACCACCATTCCCTAAGGAAGCCCTGCACAGCTCACCTGTGGGGAAGACGGGACATGCTTCCAGATTTCCTTTGGGGGTTAGAAGGTCAGATGTGGAGGTGACACCTGTCAGTCTCTGTGAGCCCAGGCCTGAGCTGGGAAGTAGGAAGATTTGGGCATACATACGCCCTCTACTCGTTTCCTCAATATTAAACATATCTGTATTTTGAGAAGTGTCCTTCCCACTTTGGCCTTTCAGAAAGAATACTTGGTTCTTTCTGGGGTCTCTTATGTTCTCAGCCACAACCTGGCCTGGCTACCAAGAAGAGTGGGAAGACAGGAGGAGTGGGCTGCTGCTGCTTGGGGGCTAGCTACTTTGCTCTCGCTGCACCACTGGCAGACTGGGCTCTAAGCAAGTGGAATGCAACTGAGAGGTTCTTCCGGGCCCGCCTTCCCCCACAGCCCTTAGTGCTACACTGGTTCTGGAATGTCTCTGCGGTACAAAGATGCACTTTTCCTCATGGGGCAAAGTCTGCCTCTTCTGCCAGGCAGTTTCCATGTGCCCCTGTTCAGACTGTTTCTTTTGGCTTAGACCATAATCCTCTGCTGCCTGGGGCATTGAAGGCCCTGTGCTAGAAGCTGTCAGTTTGAGTAATCATTGGCCCCTCCCAGCACATGGGTGAGAAAACAGGCCGGGACTTGTCACTGAGCACTAACCCCCAGTTCTTGAACAGCCTCCTCCAGCCCTGCTTTAGGATGACACAATGAATAACACCTAGGCATAGAAACCAGTCTCTCTGGTTTGTTTGTATTATGTTCTACAACATTAAAGATCTAAATGCAAAAGATATAATACAGTCTTGAATCTAAAGTAATTTGCTAACTATTTTGATTCTTCAGAGAACTACTAATAAAAATCTAAAAGGTACACCATGCTGCTTTAACTTCTTTATTTTGAAAAATTATTTGACTCAGATAAGGGTAGACAGGTAGCACCGTCATTTCTGGTCTGGAACAAAGCCTAGTTTTCCCTTTCATTTCCATGTCCTTTTCCCACTGAGGGCCTACGGGACGCGGAAGCTGGCCATCCTGTCTTATCTGTTTTTTTGGTTTACAAATACAGACCCAAAGATCTCTTTAAACCTAGTCTAGTGCAGTCTGTGGAACAAGGGTATGTGCTTTCTTGCCGAAGTGGAGACGGGGCATACAGGTTTTGCGGTATCCTTTAAAAGATGACAAGTCCCTTTGCTTGTGAATACTACCAGTCACAGGCAAGGTTAAAGTGCTTCCGCGGCTCTCAGTGGTGCTCCTGTAGCTGACAGTTCATCCCTAAAGCCTCTAGTCCTTACCTTTAGTAGAATCCCACATCCTTTTGGTGTTCTTTGGGAATGGTCTCTGATTTTTAGTGGTGATGTCAGAGGCTATACAGCCTTAAGCTTAGGAACAGGATGCCATCTGGTGGTCAGTTCAAGGACTGCCTGTGGCTGACAGACTGTTCAGCCTTTCAGCTCTTTTGAATTAGTCTTTTAAATAGAGCCAGACCTCACTATAGTCCAGGTCGTCTTTGAATTTATTTATAGTCCTCATTCTGCCTCAGCATCCCAGATGCTGGGATTACACATGAACAATGTCACACCTGGCTTATCTTGGCTTTTTAAGATGTAACATCCTAAAGCCATAGAGAGTTCTTAAATTTATGTGACATTGGCTTCAGGGCCTAGGCTGTGACTCGAAAATCTCAGGTTAACTCAGGGAGACCTATGAAACTAACGGACTCTTGGAGGCTCTTTGTTTTTCTTGAGGTTCTGTTAAAAAGGTGATACAAGAGATGGGAAGATGGCTCATTCAGTAACGTACTTGTGCTACAAGCATAAGGACTGTGTAGAAAGCCTGGAGTAGCTGGTTGTAATGGGGTATGTTACATCTTTAATCCTAGCACATGGGAGGCAGGAGGATCTCTGTGAGCTGGTCTACATAGAGAACTCCAGGACTGCACAGAGACACCCTGTCTGTCTCAAAAGAAAGCCTGGAGTGGTGGTCTGTGAGTGGGGGAAGGGAGAGACAAGAAGGGCCCTTGGGACTAGTTGGCTAATCAGTCTGGGTAGATCAACAGGGAGACACTTACTTCAAAAATAAGGTAGAGAATGATTGAGGGTGCCTGATAACATCTGATTAGCACACACAGTGATACAACAAGAACTTATTTGAAGAGTTGAGTGTTGCTGTGTCAGAAGGTTCTGAACCTTCTGAACCTGCTGACTGAAGACTCAGCCCCAAGACACCCACGGCAAAGGCCCTTGAGTGTTGCTGGTCTGGGTGCCCTGGAAGAGTGAAGCCTACACAGTGGACTTGCCTGAGATCCTCCAGCCTGTCTCATCATTCAGAGGCACTGGGAATGAGGAGTCATAGACAGGAGCTATGATCTGCCACAAGAACTATGAGGGCTGGTAGCCACTGTCTATGGGCCTGCTGTTTTAGCAAAAAAAAAAAAAAAAAAAAAAAGAGGAGAAAAAGTGTGCTGCTCTCAGCACCCTCAAAGCTGGATTACAAGAAGGAAACTACCCTGGACCATCAAGAGTTGTTCCTTTTATAATTTCCAAAACTAAATCTGCACTCGCTGCTGGGAAGGAGCTCACCCGACTACCTGGCTGGCACTGGTGCTGTAGTCTTTGAGGACAGGAAGGCACTGTCAGCAGTAAGGCTGTGGGCTCGGCCTGTGCTCCCTGACCTTTGACCTCCGATGTCCAAGTTAACATTAAACACCCTGGTCTCATTCTCAAATTTAGGAACATCTACAAAGTTATTAGACCAAGTATGTCCCTACAGATACAGGTTGGCAAAGTGACTACTCTGAGCCCCAGATAAAAGGGGACATGAAGGTTTTCAGCCTAGTACTTCGTTACAGGTGGCCCTGTAGTTGGAATTGAGGTGAGGTCTGTCCCTGAGTAGTTGGGTTATCCAAGGCCATGTGTGGCTAGGTTGACCCTAGGGGCAGGACAGGGAGTGGTTGGTTGCAGGAAGGGCCTAGCAGAGCCTCTTCCAGCCCCAGAGAGCACAGCAGTGTTCACCCAGGGTGAGACTTCCTCTAAGATACCACAGTTCTCTCGGGAGTTGCAGCTGGCCTGTGGCTGGTGAGGTAGAGCTGTAGCTGGCTTCTCAGACTTTGGATGCACTTGGACTTCAAAGCCATGATTTCATCCAGCTGGGTCACAAAATCTTCAAAATCCTGAGAAGAAAGGACACAACTGGAGCCTTTGCACTTGATGGCTTTCTGTCAGATCATCTTTCCTAGTCTTTTTGTTTTTCACATTTTCGTGTATATGAATGTTTTACCTACACACCACTTGTGTGCCTGGCTCTACCCATGGAATTTAGAAGAGGACATCAGATCTCCTGGGACTTGAGTTCTAGGTGGTTATGAGTCACCGTGTGGATGCTAGTAACCAAACCTGGGTCCTCTACAAGAATAACAAAGTGCTCTTAGCAAAGTGCTCCCTAGTCCATCTTGAAGGAACATTTCAGAACCCAAGTCCCTCCTCCCCAGAGGAAAACTTTAGAAGTTTCTATGGCTTTGAGTTGACCCCCTTTCCTGCACTTGAAACACTTTGTAAGTGGAGACTGCATTCTGGAAAGGGTGCTTACGGTGCTTTGGGTCTTCAGAAGCAAGATGGTCACTGCTACAGTAGCCAGTCATGGGGAAGGATCCCAGCTCCCAGCTCCTCCCAGACTCTCTGAGGGCCACAAGCCCTTAACAGTTAGTGCACAACAGCAGAACTTTGTTATGGTATCTACATCATAACAAACATGACCACCAAACAAACCACAATTAGTTGTCGGTAGCCCACATATTTGTTCAGTACTACTTACATTAGAATCCATCTGGGTCATCAAGGTCTCCTCCTTGAAGTCTAGCTCAGCCATTTCATCCAGCTGTTCTTGGTGTGCACGGACGATCACCTGCCTGGGAACATGTTGAAGAAAGGAATCTTTCTGGTTTCTCAGACTCAGGGACAGTCTTTGGACATGAAGCCCCATTTCCATACTAGGAGCTTGCAGCCTCTTCCCAGTGTGGTAAGACCAGCTGGCAACTGCTTGCTCTCTCTGTTCTGTTCTTAGAACTAGTCAAGGGGTTAGGGAGTACCCACCAGCTACAGGAAGAGAGAGATACTTCTCAAGCTTGTCCCTGCCTCCCCAGCTGCTTCACAAGGGTTGCCTGTTTCCCACGGCTTCCTTCAAAGGCTAGAAAACAGTGACAACTGGTGTGTTTGGTACAAAGTCCTCTCTTAATTTTGTTTGTGGAGGGTTCAGGACTAAAGCAGGTCAAACTCTAATGACTAGTAGAGAACACAACACAGTGAGTTTGCCCAGTGAAGAGGCAAGCTCTGTTCCATGCAAATATGGGGTATTGAAGGGGCTCAAGTCTTAAGAACAAAGTCCAACTTACTGTGCCTGCTCCGGTGTAAGTGGACAGTGTGTCCTCAAGGCCTTGGAAGAACAGCTGGGGACCACAGGAGAGTCTGAATCTAAGCACCTTGAGATTGGCCTGCGCCTGAGCCATGAGATGTCCTCGTTGTAATGAGGCTTGTTGGACTCTGTGGCGGAAACAAGCTCCTGCCAGCTAACCCCTGTAGGAAGTTTTCTCTCCAGGGCCCAAGGACAGCCAACTCCATCACTGCTTCCTGTACATGAGTTGAGGAAAGGTGTAGAATAGGGTACTCCAGCATGTATGTTGGAGGAGGGCTTTCTCGGGAATGTCAAGGAGCCCCCCAGTTCAGTCTCTTCAGCATTGTCCTCATATGGCTTACCACCCACATGATTCTGGGGTGAGAGTGTTGGCCTTCTGTTCTGGCAGGCCTCCCTATTGGGCAATTTGTCAGGTGAATGCTGGTGGATTGGTGACGGGGACAGAGCTGGAAGATCACCACTAGGCTGGTTGTCAGGGGGAGATGAAGATAGCCATAGGCACTCAGTTGCAGAAGACACTGGCAAGGCAGCCTCTTGATTATAAGATGATACTGTGTGTCCTGCTGCTGGCCCTCTTACAATCTCAGCCATGAAACCATAAGCAGCTCTATCCTGGGCAGTTTGCTCCAAGGAAGAAAGGTCCTCATGATTGGGGGTCTCCAGGAGGGACATAGTGAGGGGAGCCATGAGTCCAGAAGCATTTGCAGAACACATATGTGTCTGCTCTCCACAGTCTTCTTGGAAAGGAGTACTGCTGTTAACTCTTCCTGGAGTCTGAGTCACTCTGTTTTCACTGACCGCTCTTAACGGTGTGGAGACTCTGTCTCTTTGGTCTGGGGATCCAGAAACAGCCATATGGGACAGCGGAAAAGACAGCCCATTTTCTGGGGATGGGGATGACAAGCTGTCCTCAGCTTGCTCAGGAACCTCGCTTGTGAAAGCCTCCAGTCTGATGTCAAAGACTTGAGCTTCACCTGTTTTTTGGTGATGCATAAAATCCACCTGTGAAGAGGAAGGTTTCTGAGCCTGGTTGTCCATAGGAGAAGGTCCTGAGGAGGCAGAGTCTTCCTCCTTGCTCCAGTCCGGGCATACCACACTTGGGCTATGGCTTTGACTGAGTGTTCCTCTTCTGTGGCTGATGATGGGGTCCCTGGAATATGCCCCGCTGTCAGCTGGCCCCTTCTTAGTACCACCTGTCTCTAAGCTGAAAAGCAAGCCTTGCTGCCTTTCTGCTGCCTGCTTCTCAGGGCTGCGCTCCCTGTGATGGTGAAGGAAGAAGGAGCCTTCAGTCCTTTCCGAGGCGCTCCTCTGTTTTCTGGTCGGCTGACTGGAGACATGTGAGAAAGAATCCTCACTGAAATCACTGTCATCAAGGTCCTCAGCCTGGGCTCCATCATGGTTCTCAGGATTAGAATGGAGGGCACAGACAGTCTCATTCTGGAGCTGACCTTCTGAGGACCTGTGCTGGCACAAAAGCCTCTGCAGTGGTTGGTATTTTAGCTTCTGCTTGAGGAGCGGTGGCTGCTGGAACTGCTGATGGTAAAATCGCAAATGCTCCTCCCTCTCCCGCTGCTGTAGAATGGGGTTTGTACAAGCTTCAGGGGCAAGCCCGGCAGGCGTGCCCACCCTGCTATCCTGAGTGGCTTCTAAGTGGTGGCTGTTACCAAGGAGCCGAGGTCGGGACAGTACCTGCTTCTGTACTGGCTGTACTGCCTGCACCTTCCTCCCTCTTGTGGGCAGCCTGACACGCAGCAGACCTTCTCTTGGGCCTGAGGCCCTGCCCTCCCACCCAATAGCAATCTTGCTGCCAGTTTGACTTTTCTCAGAGCACAGTGGTGCCGACTCTGCTCCCTTTTTGCTCAAATGGCCAGATGTCATGGCTCCTCTGTAAAGGCTAGCCTTTATGTCCCAGTCTGGAGTGGGACTCCCTTGGGAACTACTCTTTTTACCAGGGGTCTTAGGACCAGAGGCAAAGGGGATGTTGGGAACATGGCTGGCCAGAGGGTGGGCTTTAACTTTTGTGGGGCCTGGGACCACAGTAAGTGACTGCTGAAACCCCAGCTTAACTTTTTTGGGGGAGCACTTGTCCCCGGGCAGGGTGACAGGGGAGCTCTGGATTCGTTTTGGAGAGGAGTTTGCAGATGTCTGATTCCGACTGGCGGCTGAAGCACAACACTTAACGCCTTTCTTTAGTTCCTTCACCCTGTAAATGATCATTTAACGTTAACTGTATATTCATCTGTGTCTGTGACTCCTTTCCTACAGCTTCCAGAGAATTAAACAACAGACAAGGAAAAGTATGTCAAGGACTATGAGTTCTTTCTTACTTTGGCAGAGAATAAGAGGGAAAGGCACATGCTCCTTTAACATGAGTACTGTACTTGAACTGAAAGAGAAGTGTCTCCTGGGAATAGAAGCATGCATACAACAATACATGACTGAAGTTTGCAAATCACTACAGCCCCATGTAAGGATAAGCTAGGAATGAGAACTGTGCTATATTCATGCAGAGCCTACCATGGCTCCAGAAGATGGGCCAGCTCAGGAATTCGTGTCTACCCTTCACCTATAATCCCACACAATCCTACAAACAACAGCCTGCAGCACTTCTCTGGGAAGGTGAATTCCCCCTAATCTGCAGTTTAGAAAGCAAAACCTCCAAAAAGCAGCAGATTGTGCTGGTCCCACACAGGGATAGATGAGTATTTCCACCATCCCTTAACTTAGCATTACTGGCGTTCTGTTTTGGGTAAAATTGTTTATTATAGACGCTGTTTATTGGAGCTATTGGGTACTATCTGCGTCTTTTACCCAGGAGATACCAAGAGCGCCTTTCCTCAGTCATGATAATCAAAAATGTTCTTACTTCTGGGGGCTGCAAAGATGGCTCAGAGCACTGCTCCTTTTGCAGAAGACCCACCAGGTTCAGTTCCCAGAACCCACACGGTGGCTCACAACTCTCTGTAACTTCAATTTCAGGTAATATGGTGCCTTCTGACTTCTGACACCAGGCACATATAGGGTACACACACATACAGACAAAATACTGACTATATATGTATATATATAAAATAATCTAAAACATTTTTAAATGTTTTTAATTCTGTAAGAGACTAACTGTAAGTAGAAATGGGGATAGTGATGACAGATACCAAGTCCCTTCAGAAAGAAGTCTGACCAAGAAGTTAATGGGTGTTATCTTTAAGACCAGTGAGATGGCTCAGTGGGTAAAGGCACTTGCTGGCAATTGTAAAGATCTGAGTTTGCCCCGAGACCCATATGGTAGAGGGCACTAACTAACAGAAGTTGTCCTCTGACACCCACACATCCCTACACCCACTGCAGTTTGTCTTAAAGAGATGGGTGCTACCTTTGCCACCAACTTTTTTTATTTTTTCGAGACAGGGTTTCTCTGTGTAATCCTGGCTGTCCTGGAACTCACTCTGTAGACCAGGCTGGCCTCGAACTCAGAAATCTACCTGCCTCTGCCTCCCAAGTGCTGGGATTAAAGGTGTGTGCCACCACCGCTCGGCTGGCACTAACTTTTAATAAGTCCTTGGATAGTTCCTATTTTTCTTTGGGCCTCTTTTTGGCATATCCAGATTGGTCCTTCTGGACCTACATGCTCCTATAAACAGTGCCGAGGTCAGCAGAAAGAAAAGCTTCCCGTGTCTACCACACTACCGTGTCTTATCTTAGTAGACACTGAAAAGCTACGGAGGCATCAATTCCTAAGTGGACATGTGGCATCTTTTTAAGGAGGGTTCTTTAGGTCAGACTTTTCAAAATCTAGTATAGTATCTCCAAGGCTGTGGAGTTCAGTGTCAGATCACTGTATCTGAGAGGGATGTGCACAAACACATGGGACCTAGACATAATCTGACATCCCTTTTTCTTCCCCTGTAGACCAGGCTGGACTTGAACTCAGAGGCCCACCTGTCTTTGCCACCACTGCCCAGAACAACCTGATATCCTATAGCCAACTTACCGGTCAGCGTAGCGCAAGGTATTCAATGTATGCTCTGTGGCTATGTGGCTTGGGGAGATGTTGGCGATCATGCACGTTTTGGCATTGCCAATGAAAGAGTCCTTCAGGACCTATCCAAACCAGGAGACAGGGCAATGAACAAGGGGCACACTCTCTACTTATATGTAAAGATGCTGGCCACAGCTTGCTCTCTTTTCACAAAAGACATCTTACAAAAGAAGAAACTCATTAGACTGGAGAGATGGTTCAGTGGTTAAGAGCACTGGCTGCTCTCGAAGAGGACCTGGGTTCAATTCCCAGCACCCACATGGAGGTTGACAACCATCTGTAACTCCAGTTCCAAGGAATCTTCTGGTCTCTGGGCACTAGGCATGCAGGCAAAGACATATATATGGATTTTTAAAAAAGAAATGCAAATAACCGATAAGCAAAACAAAAGGTACTTAGCAGTCTCCAGAGAAACACAAATGACCAGAGAACTAGCTGATATTTATGGTGTTGAGGAGATGGCTCAGTGGGTCAGAGTACTTGCTAAGAAGCAAGCACGAGGACCCGAGTTCAAATTCCCTTACCTCCTCTGCAGCCAATATAGGCCTGACTGAATAGCTATTGGTCATTATCCAGACAACAGAAAGAAAAAGGTCCTATATTTGTATTACTCAGAATGAACATGGTTGGGCCTGGTAGTGCAGGCCTATAATCCTAGATGCTCAGAAGACCGAGGCAGGAGGATCCCAAGTCAATTACTTATCTGTATTACAAAGTGAATTCAAGGCCAAGTTGTACAACTCAAGAATATTCTTATATTGGGACAGCAGGACTGCAGGATGGCACAGTAGGAGAAGCTCATGGAGGTTAAACTTGAGGACTTCACCCCAGAGGCACGGCAGGAACCTCTCAGAGAGGTAATGGCCAGCATTACAAGTACATCAATGTTCGGAAGGGCGGCCTCTTGGGATAACATGGCCTATGTGGTTTCCAGCTACTCTACTTCTTACAAGGAACTCAGGAGTGGGGACTCAAGTACCACTGAACAGGAGTCACTATGGACGGCACTGCATGGCTGAGCATAACCTCCTGTTCCTCTCTGATTCAGGAAGGAATTCAACTGTGGTTAAACTTTCATACTCTGACAGAGAACTAGTGTCCAATAAAAGGTGACTGATTGGTTCATCTAAAAAAAATATTTTTATATCAAAATGAAAATGTAAACTCGGGGATGTAGCTCAGTGATATAACAGTTGATTAGAATGTGAAGGCTCAATCCTTAGTCTCTGTTCCCAGAACAATCACTGCTAATATTTGTGCAGTTTGTCTATGTAGTGCTTTGTTGTTGAGGTGGGTTGATTGTTGTTGTTGTCCAGGTTGTACTCAAACTCCTGGTTCAAGCAATGCTCCTGGATTACTCTTCTGAGTAGCTGGGCTGACAGACATACACACCATGTTGAGTTCCTCCCACATTCCACTTAGCAGTCTTACAACTAATATTTTTATTATTTATAAAAATAGTAAATAGTTACCTCTTGTATAGTCTTATAAATGGGCAGTTAATTTATAGTTGTATTCATAGTTATTCATAGTTGTATACAATATTTATCTTTTAAAACCTTCCCCATGAAGAAACAATGCTTTGAAAACAGCCAGGCAACATAACTTGCTTTTAACATCTTCCTGCCATCTTTTCAATCCTCACATGTAGAAAGCCTGTTGTAGTCTTTTAAGCTGAAGTCATTAGCTTGTTTAACTGAAACTACTGTGTTTCAGCAGTTAAGAACTGTGGTTACCTTATTTACAAAGACGCAGTAACTCTACTAAATACTTTGTGTGTGTGTGTGTGTTTGTGTGTGTGTATGTTTGTGTGTGTGTGTGTTTGTATCCCCCCCAAGATCTGGTGTACACCAAGCAAGTGCTGTGCCCCTGCCCTATTCCCCATTGTTTTGTTGTCCAGGGGTAGACAGGATCTCATTATATTGCCCTGACTGATCTCCAATGTATGGCCTCAAACAATCTTCTGTCTCAGCCTAAGTTGCTGGAAACACAGACATAAACCACCATATCCAGCAATTTATGCTTTTACTGATGCAGTCTTGCTATGTTATCCAGGTTGGTCTTGAATTCCTGGGCTTAAGTAATCCTCCTGCCTCAACTTCAAGAAAATGGCACCACACCTGCAATAAGATTCTTTACACTGAAGAATATAGAAAGGTGGTATCCTAGTTAGTTTTGTCAATTTGCCACAGCCTAGAGTTATCTGAGAAGGGAGTCTTAAGGGATTTCTCAGATCAGATAAGCCTGTGTTTGACTGTCTTGTTAAGTGAGACAGGAGGACGCAGGTAAATGAGCTCCTGGGCTGTATAGGGAAAGTTTGCCTAAACGTGGCTCTGGGAGAGAGCCAGTAAACAACACTGCTCCACGTTTGGTTTCTGCTTCAAGTTCTACAATGACTCCCTCAGGGATGAGCTATGAGCTGGGATGCTGGCCAGTGTATTCCATCCCAGCAACAGCATGGAACCACAACAGTGGTAACAAGTTGCCTTCTTGCGGCTGGAACTGCCCTGGTGCTGTGGTATCTCTGCCTGAGTACACTGAGAGCTCCTGGAGGGAAAGTGACACCTAGGTTCTTCTCTCCCCAGGAGGTTTAGCACCATGGCTGGTCAGCAGTGGATGCTACTAGTAGCATCTTGTTAGTAGGGAGCAACAAACTCAAGGCTTTCGTTTGTCTTTACCTGAGTCAGTTTGCTCTGCCTGAAAGGCGTGTGGGTGTGTTCCTGGTCCAATGCTCGGATACATTCTTTCAGCTGTAAAGTGCAAGAGTAAAAGACCCATCAATAGGAAGCTGAGGTAAGGGGCAACCAGATGCTATATCCATAGGAAGTTTCTCTTTATTTTATGTGTATGAGTGCTTTGCCTACAAGTATGCCACTGTACCATGAAGAAGGCACAGGACCCCTGGAACTGGATGGTTATGAGCCACTATGTGGGTGCTGGGAATTGAACTCTGATCATCTGTAAGAACAGCCAGTGCTCTTAACCTCTGAGTTATCTGTCCAGGCCTAGAGTGCTTGCTGCTCTTGCAGAAGACAGAGTTTGGTTCTTAGCACCCATACTGTTAAGTTCATCTAGCTCCAGGGGATCTAACACCCTCTTCTGGCTTCTTCAGACACCCAAACGTGTGGCATA
>JADRCD010206231.1:5000-22320 GCA_019843815.1 Montemys delectorum | reverse complement strand
GAGAGAGAGAGAGAGAGAGAGAGAGAGAGAGAGAGAGAGAGAGAGGGAGAGATTGTCACATAAAGCATCCTTTGTGTCCCAGAACCCTGAAGGTCTTTGAGTCTTTTAGGGGTGCATGAGGTCTAAGAAATTTTTCAAATAAATAAATCCTGGTCGGATACTGAAGCTGCAAACATACTGAGGTAAACAGTAGTGCTTTGTAAACATCAAGGTCGCACTACTAAGTCACATTGATACTTACTGTATTCTCTGCCATATTGCAAAAAATACATATATGAAACCATAAAGTAGTGAAACTCGTAATTCTACTACACCATTTAAAAATAACAAATTTTAGTATCTCTTGACCCTTTCATAGTTAATATTTTTTGGCTTAAAACATGAGGTGTACAAGGCAGACTAATCTTTCTCCTGCATGCCAAGGGCAGTGGTTGCTTCTAAACAAAGCACTGTTTGAGTTGTAAGTTGAACCAGTTGGGTTTTGGCTGTTTGTTTTAATTTGAGTGGGGTTTTTTTGTTGTTGTTGTTGATTTTATTATTATTATTTAAGTTTATCGATTTTGTTTTGTTTTCTGTTTTTCCAAACAGCATCTATTTGAGAGTATAAACTAAGTAGACTGTGGATATTTCAAATTGGGTAGTTGGCACAGTATTCCAAAAAAAAGTAAGCAAAATAAGCCAGTCACTTCAAAGAGATGATTGACAGGGTAAATTGACAATGATAAAAATCCAGGCTTTTGAGTGAAAACTACAATTTTGAAAAGTTTGTATCCCACATGCCAAGCTTAACTGCCTGTGCATAACTTCTGGTGAAAAAAAAAAAGTGGTGACTTTGAAAAATATAGATTTTTATATTTAATATGAAGCATGCCGCATCATGTAACAAACGTAACTAGGGAACCAGGGAACCAACCAGTAAGTAACACATGAAGTTAGAAAGTGATGACCATTCAAAAGGAGATCTATATATTAGAAGTGAATGTAAAACCTAAGCATATTTGTCAAGCTGACTTCAATTTCTGCACCGCAACTTACTCCGAAGAAGTTACCCCTTGTCAAGTGTTGGTGCTGGGCCAAAGAAAAATATTCATAATTATCTGGAAAAGACTAGGAAATGCTCCTCCTTTCACCAACTTCGTTTCTTTATGAAGTTGAGTTTCCTGTGTATATTGTCACCAAAAAATGACTTACAGTGACAGAATGAAGAATCAACTTTGAGCATCCTGCCTCCTCCTGTCAGACATTAAAGAGATTTGCACAAGTGTAAAATGGTGCCACTCTTTTCACTAAATGCTTTTGTTTGGGAAAGTAGAGCTGTTACAACATTTGAAAATATATTTGTTACAACATATGTTGGTTTCCCAGTTAGCCTGTATCATTTCAGTAAGGATGAAATACACAGAGATGCCCGCTCCTTGACAGAAAGGCATTGGGTCCTTAATTATTTCTAACATGGTGAACAGGTCCTAGAGGCCAAATTGTTTGAGAAGCACTGCTATAATAGTTAAACACGGATATCTGTAGTTAAGAGGGAGTCACTAGTGTGACTTGGTCAAGTACAAAGCTGCTGTAGGAGTCATTTTCCCGGCTTGAGCGAGCCCCATTGTTCTTATCTGTAAAAGTATCATCCCCCCACACCACAAGGCTATTACTAGAATAGAAGGAGGTAATAGCTACTTTGTTCCTAACACATAAGGGACTCCTAGTAATTATTAGCCACTGATAGTACCTTCATCTTGAACTTTTGGGTCAACTTGTCAACTTAACAATAATCAAGGACTGTTTGGATCATTGAAGGACAGAAAAGAGAGATGAGTGCAGTCTCATCTGAGTGTTAGCCACAGTGGTTCCACCAGAGTTGACATCTCCCCCTTACCCCTGAACTAACACAGAAGGGAGGGAGGAAAGCCCAACTACCCATTCCACCTGCTCACTACTTAACTTGTTCATGACTCTCATTTTCAAGTGTGGACAGTGGATAAAAGCTGAGAAATTGTTATACCATTACCTTTGCACCAGACCCACAAAATAAGGCAAGAAAGAAAGGGAAAGAAAGAGAGGGAAAAAACCTTTTCTAATTTTTTCTCATTTACTCTTTAAGTCCTAAGGAATAGGCATATAAACTACAAAAAAAAAAAAAAAATCTTAACTTTCTCCTTTCTCCTATGCTTTATCCATAATCTGAAAATATAAAGCTCTTTCCACTGGCTGCCTATCTAATTCTTCTTTCTATTCTTGTTTGAGCACAAAAAGGACCTGCCAACGAAAGTGCTATAAACAGCCATGCCCTCACTGAAAAAGGCAATATGCCGTCAGCCAGACATATACCTCGCTTTTCCGCTCATTGTCGACGCGGTGATTGATGGTGTAGTTCATTAATGTGGGACGATTGTCAGCTCTTCCTGAATAAATATAAAAAGAAACAAAGAAATCTCCACCCATTTCAGCCACAGTGAATTATTTCCTATTTTCCAGGCTTAAGGATTCATGGGGCCTGTAGCTAAAAGTAAATAATGAGCATTTCCACAACCTTTGATGAGAGAAAGTTTAGTTTACGTTCGGGGCTGAGATTATATATGTACATGTTATATAACACATGTATATACATATATGATATGTAATGGAAAATTTCTCTCATAGAGAGAAAGAAAATTTAAAGTGCCGTTTTGAAACGATAGGACCATTTAAGGCACCTCTGACTGTAGTTTGAAATACTGCTTCACCTTTAAGGTTCATAGTCATGTACAACGCATAGAAATTATCACCTCTGGAAAGCTGTAGAATAAAAAGGCTCCGTAACATGTCAAACTACACATAACAAGGGCCACAAGGATGGGGGGGGGGGGGGGGGAGACAACAAGGATGGGTAGTTGGAGGTCTAGTTCACAGCTGGGTAGGAAAGTAGATTAAAATCACTGAAATCAGGACAAAGTTTAGGGAAAACAGCAAAATGAAATTTCCTTTTGATTACTCTTTATTCATAACGGAAGTTAGGAGCATGCTCATTGTCTGACACGTTACATGTATAAGATGAAGAAACGCTAACACGTTCACATCTTGATGCTGTATGCTGGTGGCTTTGCTCTTGAGCTGGCATCCTTATCATGGTCATTTTGAACAGTTTTAATTGGGTCTCTGCTAACTCTCTTAGTCAAAGATCAACAAGCAACACTAGGCGTGTCTTGTTTTTAGCTTCAGGGCACAAGAAAGCAGCCTGCAAAACAACTATCTTAGCAAACCCGGGTTTACAAGTTGGTAAATAGGCTGCATTCCACTCTGGGCATTCTGTTCCTGTACAGACTTTCTTGGGTGGGAATGTGCTAATGACAATAATAATTTATTCTGAAGATGTGCTAAATTTCTGGAGTTGAATTGTGAAGTATTTTGAATACCACTGGAAGGCACAGGAAGCTGAGAACCCCAGAGAAACTGGCGCTCTGCCACCACTTGAAGTTCCAATCTGATTGTAATAGAAGGTGATTGCCCAGGACTAGCCAGAGGACCTTGGATGGCTTCCTCTAAGATGACAGGTTGCCTGTGTGGCGTGCTTTCTTGAGGCCTCTATGGGAGGGGATTTCTTCTTCAGGATGTGCTCATTCTTAACAATGTGGGTAAAGGGACAATAGCTCACATTTATCCAGCATTAAGCATGTGCCAGCAGGCACTGTACAAGAACCAAATCTTATAATTTACTTCATATACTCCATCTCTCACTTTGTTACAGACAAACTATATCTATTTCTATCTTAAGATGAGGACAGAGGGCTCAAACTGCATATGTGGCTTCTTTTAGGTTTCCTAAGAATGAGTCAGGACTTGTTCTAACTACAGAGTTAGACTATTGACCTTCTAAGTTATGTGGCTTCTAGAAACATTAGAAGAGTTTCTATCAAGGTAACATACACATGCACATACATGCACACACATGCACATATATGCACACACATATATAATACATACACATATACACATGTGCACATACACATGCATGCACATGAATAAATATATACACATATACACACATATGCACACACATATATATGCACACATACATGTACATAAAACATATACAACATATATACACAAACATACACACGCATACATACATACACATATACAATATATACACATATGCACACATGTGTACATATACATACATATGTGTACATGCACACATACGCAATACATGTACACAAACACACACATATACAATATACACACATATGTACACACCAATCCCTTCTTCCTGTTAAAATGCTTCTCAGAATGAATGCTCACTTCACATGCCATTTCCTCTTATCCTAACTCCATTAAGTCAGCAGAACCAGTAAACTTATGTTCCTTCCACAGAGGAACGCTGGAAAGTCTGTCACAATAAAGTTATGACTTAAGGTTCAGCAGCTATGACCAGAAGAGTCGAAGAAAGGTTTTGGGTCCCTCTATCCCTCTGTCACACTGTAATTTTGCCATAAAGTAGCAATCTGAAAGAAAAGTCGTCCCGGAGCTGGAGGGGTGCTCACATTCAACTCTGCACATTCTAAATCCCATTCTTCCCTTGTCACTACCAGATAGCACGTTCTCTCATAGCATCCTCTAGACCTACTGTGTGCTCCAAGCCCAGAGAGGATCCTGGCTTTGCCAGGATGAGGGGCAGCTGATGGTCCCAAAAGCCACACGGCTACTTGCAATCTGCAGCCAGGTTCTCCATAATGCAAAACTCTTCCAAGAAGAAGCCAGCCAGCAAACCATGCACTCCTGCTGCTTAAATAGTCACAGTAACACTTCCAGCTTGTCAGGGAGTAATGAAATTTGGTTGTGGGAAATGCAGAATTTTAAAGAGAGCGAAGTGTCCTCCAACCAGCTCTGGGCTCTTCACATCACATTCACAGTGGCCCTGGGCAGCAGCATGCCGGCTCCCTTAGCTTTCCAGCAAAGTAGGATGGATGTATTTTCTGGAATCTGTCAAGGACTTGAACTTCATCCAAAATAACCCACAGAGGAGAAAACAGCCCATAAGTGCAATCAATGGCCCAATCAGACCTTGAAGTATCCCAAACTGATGACACCATTCACCTTTAGAACTTTATGATGCCAGAAAATGAAACTTGCCTGCTTGCCTTGCCACCCGCCCAAGCATCAGAAGCCGGAGGGTGAAACTCCCTCAGTGTCATCCA
The DNA here is from genome assembly GCA_019843815.1 of Montemys delectorum. Classification (NCBI taxonomy): domain Eukaryota; kingdom Metazoa; phylum Chordata; class Mammalia; order Rodentia; family Muridae; genus Montemys; species Montemys delectorum. The sequence continues at coordinate 17,146 of JADRCD010206231.1, read as the reverse complement.
TAGGGACAATGTGTACGTAAACTCCCTGCTTCCAAAAACTGCTGAGCTGTGTGCCAACACAGAGTTTAGTGGCCATTGGTAATGCACATACAATGGACTTATCCTGTATTCTTCAGGACTCTTCCTACTTATTCTCTCCCCCAACAAATTAGAAATTATATTTGTAATCTGATTTTAGAGCGCTCCCACAGTGCATTTCTCAGAGCTATTAGGAGAGCGTTTTATATTTCTTTCCTGTATATATTTGTTATAAGATGGCCAGGAGGAGGGAGTGGAAATTAAAGATCACAGGATAGACTCAAACAGGCCTTTGTCTCTTCTACATAAAGGGAAATAAAATATCAACTAAAAGTTTAAAAAAAAAAAGTTAAAAAAAAAAAAAGAAAATTGAGGCGATCGATTAATGTAAGTTCTTTACTTTTTTGTGAGCATAGACTTTTAGCAAACTTGATGAAAGCTTCTCCCAGAGAAAATGTCCAGTTAAAAAAATGTTACCTCCACTTTAAAGGTTCACCACTCCACCCCTGAAATCCAGTCTTGAGTCACCTAGAGTCACCTATAAGTTAAAATTTTCTAAACTATATATCCCCAACACCAGAAAAACAAGTCCTCTCAGAATTGACTTTTCAGACATCCCTTGCCACAGTCAGAGGTGTCATTTACTATTTCAAGTAGAGTGGCTATTTACATCTTACTGGAACTCAAACCCTGTGACCCCCTCTTCCTCTGTCACTGAACGCATTACTCCATGTCTGCATAACAGTGTAGAAGAGAATTGAATTAGAAACAGTTTAGGCAGCTACGTTTACATCTCTGCCACTTAAGACAGAGACCTCAGAGAGGGGCCTCTCCATCAGGGACCCCCAAGTGTTCTCAGGGCAATAAAATTGGAAGGGTCACACTTCCAAGGGATAGCTGGAACCACAGAAGAATTCATACTCCTTATGGAGCTTGAGAGCGCCACGAATTAGTATGATGATTTCCACAGAGGAATTAGTGGGGCTGGTACTACAGGTCTGCCGCCATTACCCCAGGGTGGTGGTGACTCTGTCCATTTTGACAATCTAATTTTACAATAGATTAACTTTTAAAACTCTCCATAGTGAAGAGGCTGTATGGGGCATAGGAGCAGAACCAAGCAATTTGGTGATTAGTGAATTCAGCACATTTCTCCCACTTCTACAGAGAAAAATAAGTCAAGAGCCATAGTCAAGAAATGACAAAGAAACCTGGAATTCATAGTTGGTGTTGCCCTGAGATTACATTTACAACTCATCAGCTCATGTATCCAAACATAAAACAACTGGAAAGGAAAAAGAGGATCAACACAGGGAGGAAGATAATGCAGAGAACCCAAAAGGTAGACTTGGACCATTTTTCATGGGGTCCCGGTAAAACGAACAATCCTATAAGACAACTTACTTCAGATACCACTATCTGGTACATTCTTATACCAACTCCTAAACAATAAACAGAAGCCATGCAAACACTTGAAAAGATTCAACTAACACAGAATCAGTGTGTGAGATTATCACTAGCTATGTTCAACCCATCGGAAAGTTCTGTTGCAAAAAAAGCAGGAAAACAACTGGGCAGTGGTGGCACACGCCTTTAATCCCAGCACTTGGGAGGCACAGGCAGGTGGATTTCTGAGTTTGAGGCCAGCCTGGTCTACAGCGTGAGTTCCAGGACAGCCAGGGCTACACAGAGAAACCCTGTCTCGAAAAACAAAGCAACAACAAAAAAGTAGGAAAACAATGCTGACTTCTACTCTCTGGATTGTAAGGATGCTGTCTAACTTGCTCTCTGTGTTATAAAGGGGTAGAAAGGAAGCTGACTTGGAGAATTCTTAGTTTCTAAGAACTCCTGCTATTTACATATGCTGTACTTCTCAAAAGAATGTCACCTTACTATTAATGCGATGCTTAACAAAGGCAATGTCAGAAATGTGTCGCTGGTGGGGGGCTTTGTTTCTCACATGCCATGTTTTGATTGGGATCTGTGTTAATTCACACACCCTCCTTGTGAGACAACTAGAAATTATCATTGTCAATACAGTTTCCTAACAATCTCAGATTTCAGGCAATTAGGTACAAATAAGTCATTGTCAGCAAAATAAAGAATGTCGCCTAACGTCTCAGAAGAATAAAAGAGCTGGAAAAGGGAGAGAGAGAGAGAGAGAGAGAGAGAGAGAGAGAGAGAGAGAGAAAGAGAGAGAGAGAGAGATACAGGCAGGCATATAGGACTTGTTTATGGGATTCTAGTCAAGGCAAAAAAAAATATGTAGCTAAATAAAAACACCAAAAACAAAATCATGCTTGAGAAATTATTATCAGACATACTATTTTTTTTTTAATTTTTTTGGTTTTGGTTTTTTATTACTATTATTATTTTATTATATGTAAGTACATTGTAGCTGTCTTCAGATACTCCAGAAGAGGGTGTCAGATCTCATACGGATGGTTGTGAACCAACATGTGGTTGCTGAGATTTTGAACTCAGGACCTTCGGAAGAGTGGTCGGTGCTCTTAACCACTGAGCCACCTCTCCAGCCCTATCAGACATACTTTTAAGCCAGCTCCTAACTATTACTTTTCTGAAATAGTTTTGGATGGGTGTTTATATGCTAAGATTAACATTTAAATTTTGCTACAAAGCTTATTGTGCACCACATAAGCAGTTCTAAGACTCTAGAACAACACAGCTTTGGGTCTAATCCACTGAAAACACAATCTGCACATGAAAGTTTGGTTCGCTCTGGTTGGGGGAAAGCGAGGAATGTGCTTGCCTCCCAGTGAGAAGACAATCAAGGAAGCAGTTTTCAAATATATCCTTACAGGAAGGACCAACCAAGCAACTAAGGCGACTCTGCTGAGCTGAGGGATCTGCTGAGCTGAGGGATCTGCTGAGCTGAGGGATCTGCTGAGCTGAGGGATCTGCTGAGCTGAGGGATCTGCTGAGCTGAGGGATCTGCCCGCCTAGATGCAAGTAGGATGCTGAAAGAAGCATCCACACCCTAAATATGCATTTATGCTCACCCCCAAAATCCACAGTTTTGACTAAAAAAAAACAAAACAAAACTGGAAGTCCATAAATGAGAAGAGTTGGAGACACTAAGTCTTGTTTGTTTAACTGGTGACATCATTGCAGAGGAGCAGAGAACAAACCAAAAATAACACCTTAGCAATCAGACAGGCCCCAGCTATGCCTCAAACATCAGCACTGATTTAATTAGTCACTTTCACCAAATTGCAAAACAATACATAATACAGAACAAAGGCATCACGACGTGGAAGACGTACATTATTCTCTAATCTGTAAGAACAGCTTCATGGCCCTATTCTTAAGCATGCTATTGCCCTGAACGGTCTGAGCAAATCATCAGATTTCTATGTACTGAAGAGTATTTTTATAAACAAGTGGTTCCCCCACACACACAAAAAGAAAATGGCCGCACTAGACACTTTTGAAGTCAAGCTTTTGACTCCAGCATTCTGCACGTAGGAATTATGCTAACACTGTAATCAGAGCCACAGCTAAAGATTTATATTCAGAGATGTTTATCATAGTAATGTTTACAGTCCTAAAAAAACTGGAAATAATCTAAATATACAATAATAGGAATGGCTAAGTGGACTAATAAATCACCAGTAAAATATTTTCCACAGGGCATTAAAAAAATGGCTCATCAGATAAACGTCCTTACTACTAAGCCTTGTGACCTGAGTCCAAGGCCCAGGTCCCATATGGCAGAAGGAGGGAACTGATTCCTGCAAGTTGTCCCTCTGATCTCTTCCCTAGCACAGTGTCACACATATGCCCACATGCATACATAAGACAAACTAGATGTCACAAACTGTTAAGACTTTATACAAATTTGTGTTGATGTAAGAGATCTCATTAGTTTTTATCTGGATATCTCATGAGGTCTACTAATTAGAAGTTATAATTGTAAAGCAGTATATATGAGTAATCAGATTAAATTTGTTTGAAATTAAAATCAGTTTTGAGACACATGACATTCAATTACTAAGACCATTAGATAGATGATAGATTGATACTTATAAATGTATATATACTTTTATGTATATACCTATGTATGTATGTACACATATGTTATACTTAAACAGAGACAGTAAGACACAAGAAGAAAAAAGAAATATATTCTTCTATATCAAATTAATATCCCTGGATATTTAATGCTAAAGAATTATTTTAGTCTCCTCTTTCACTTTGACCATATTACCCAATGTTTCTACGTATAATATGTTACCAAATGGCTTTAGATCTCATCAGTTTAAATTCTTTTCTAAATTCTTACTTATTATTGGGGAGAGGCATGCAGAGGTCAGAAGACAATTTTGTAGAGTCAGTTCTCTCCTTCCACCTTTGTATGGATCAAACTCTGGTCACAAATAAGGCTTGCAGGGCAGCACCTTTACCTGCTGAGCCATCAAGAATATAAGATACTATTGTAGGATAGATGACTTTCATACTAGTCATTATGTATGTCCATTGGTTGCTCCAGAGGATCTCATGCACTTCAGGGCTAACAGGGGACCAAACTTAGGGACTGTCACCCCGGCCTTATGCTCAATCATCTCAGTTTTGCTTTTATTCTGTGTATATTTATTACTCAATGTCAAGCCAAACTCTTTTTAATGTACAGATAAGGGGACTTCCTTTAAAAGTGAAAGGTCTTATCTAAGTTCACACACCTTGTTGGTGGAAGATCTCTTGGGTCAGAACGCAAGTGTATGCATGCAAATTACCTCTCATCCACTCTGTGGTTCTGTCTGTGCACTGAAAACTGTAATGTTCTCAGTCACTCGTCTTATGGTGGTAAGAGGCTCACATGGGACTAGTCCTTCTCTTTCAGAGCGCTTTCTCCTGTAAAATCTCTCCTACTCAGTGACGACTGCAGAACTGGACAAAGGAGCCCTGTTGTAGCAGCCTGAAAGCCAGTTAAAAGTGAAGCATGAAACTTCTTTCACTATGCTACTCTTAGTCTTTAAAATATCATTGGTTTGCCCCCTTAGTCTTCCACATAAAACTTCAGGCTGTGACTATGTAAAGACGGCTAACTTCCTAAAGACAGCTTCCTGCCCTGTGTCAGATAACTATTCAAGCATCACATACAAAACCAGGAAACAAATGTAAAAGAACAGCTTAAGAATACATGATATTAACTTAGCTGGCACATTCTGTTCCATGCATAGAAAACATGTGGAAAACCTGAAGATCATGTTGCCTCTGAATAATTTCTGGTACTATTTTATAACTACATTGAAAATTATTCCCCTTGAACTTACGTTAATCTATTACTCAGGCAACCCTGAGTACCAAGTAATCCAATATTGAGCTTGTTGACCAAAAGGTAAATGTCCTAGGGTCGTATTTAAATGACTATGCCTGCACAGCAGGCAGTAATTGTCTAAAAGAACAAAGTGCTTCCTTCAACCCCAACAGGATCTCAGTATGTACCCCTAGCTGGCATAGAAATTGCTATGTAGAATTCCTTGCCCTTCACCTTGAACTCACAGAGATCTGCCTGTCTCTGCCTCCTAAGTGAGAGGATCAAATATGTCTACCACCACGCCCTACTTAAAGCTTTACCTTGAAAAAGAAAGAAAGAAAGAAAAAGAGAGAGAGAGAGAGAGAGAGAAGAGAGAGAGAGAGAGAGAGAGAAGGAAGGAAGGAAGGAAGGAAGAGAGGGAGGAAGAAAAAAGAAAAGAAAGAAAGAGAAAAAATAAAAGAAAGAAAGAAAGAAAGAAAGAAAGAAAGAAAGAAAGAAAGAAAGATAGATAGATAGATAGATAGATAGATAGATAGATAGATAGATAGATTGAAGCTCTGTAAAGGCAAATCTTCAAGGATTCAAATGACTTGAGGAAACCTTGTGATAGTCTTGAAGATTATATAGAGATAGAAGAGAGGAAGAGAGACAGGAACAGAATAATGTTGTAGGTAGGATTCAAATCTGAATCCTACACAAAGTGGCCTGAACTATTATAAAATCTCAGTCACAAACTCAAACCAACTTCAGGTCTTTCCACACCCTCCAATGCAGTGTCCCACTCGCTTTCACTGACACAGTTGCTTCTTCATGTGCACTATTGTTCTGGGACATTATTTATCTTCTTGTGTACAGAGAGGAAATGGTTTATGCATGGTTTAAAACCCTGGAAAACATTCCCCCAGAAGTATGATCAGTTTGCATCTTTTGAGCAGCTGAGATCAAAGTGATTTAAAATGTTTATTTTTAAAGTAAACCATTTACACCAATCTTTGGGAAAAATTTTTTTTTCTTTAAGACTTGTATTTGTCTCTGTAAGTCCTTTAGAGGCACATGGAAATCAACTGGGATATCTAAGATGGTCTTATTGGATGGTGGAATCTGTTTGATCTGGCACTATCTCAATGTCATCTCCATAGGGAGCAGAACGAAGGTTGGGCAGGAAAATGCAAAGGACCAGACCTTGATAGCAAGATCTAACATGAGCATGGTTCTCAAAGGATAGATGCCACTTGGCTCTAATTGGAAAAAACTTAAAGAAAAAAAAAACAGAATGGAGAAAGATACCATTTTGGGGAGTCATTTAAGAAGGTAACCTTTTTGAGTCTCCAGCTTCTATCCCCAAAGAAGGAATTCCTAAGTCCAGCTCTTAACACATTATAGGCACACGACACACAACAGTAGATAGGAAATTCCACAAGACCCTTGTGGGAGGGTGAGCCCACTCCTCTCCTTTTCCAATCTGAAGGGTGATTTGAATTATGTGGGGAGGGGGTCACTTTATCTGAGGGACTGGGGGAGCTTTCCCAGCCTGCTGGCTTTATTACACATCTCAGGCACACAACACTTCTTTTATGAAAACCCAGCTTAAATATTAATGTGTGTTTTCTTAAGGAAGTGGAAGGCAAATCAACTTCCTGGTAACCAGGGTATCTGATTTCTAAAATGGTCTAACGCTGATTGTCACAGGTCTGCCAGATGTGAGGGCTAAACCTCTTTAAAAAAAAAAAAAAGAAAGAAAGAAAGAAAAAAAAAAAACGGAAAGGCAGGCTTTCATGCACACTGCTGTGTGGGTCCCCACTGCTGTGCGGGTCCCACGCCTCCTGGAGTTACATCCTCTGCTGGTGTGTTTTTGTTAGCTAGCTGCCGGAAGTCCTCAACAGCCAAACTTGTTTTCTGATCCTTTAAGGACACTCCTAGCCCTCTGTCAGCCCTGAAATTGAGAGTGTGTTTGTGTTGCTAAGTGTGGTGGACTAATTAAAATAAGGAGAGTTATCTTGAGCAAGGCCACTTCAACACAAAAAGGAACAGAGGTGGACCCAAGAGTTTGCTACAAAGCCTATTTTGAGTAAACCTTTGTTCTGAACACTCCTGTTACCTCCTGCATCCAGAAACAATGTCTTTTGTTACCAACTCCCCACCACCACCTCCCTTCTTGGAAGTCTGGGTTTGTTTACTGACATTTTCAATACCAAGCAATACAAAGGATATTTCCTTATATTAACTCCAAATGTCACCCCCCCAAAAAAAGAAGAAAAAAAAAAGAAAGAAAAAGAAAAAAAAAGAAAAAGAAAGAAATTTGGCTGTAAAGAAGCCTGTCTCACCAGATAAGATACCAGCAGTTCAGAATACACACACATACACACACACACACACACACACACACACACACACACACACACACACACTAAATCTTGCTCTTTGATTTGGACTTTATGGGTCTTCCAAAACCTATGCTTCACCTCTTTTGCCATGTCATTCCAAAGTCACTGACACTGCATTGCTTGGTCCAAAAGAGGATGGGCCACTATGGTTTTAGTTGCTGCTTTTAAAATGCTTGCAATGAGCCAGATATGGTAACACAAGCCTTTAATCCCAGCGCTCAGGAGGTAGAAGCATGTGGTTCTCGGTGAGTTCGAGGCCAACCTGGCCTACAATCTGAGGAACACCAGCTCTCTGTACTCAGGAGGCTAAATTATGACTCTGTGCCCCTTCAGTTCACATATAGAAGTTCTAACTGCCAATGCCCCAAGTGTGAGTGTATTCACAATAGGGTGCTTAAAGAAATAATTAAAATAAACCAAGATGATTAGAAGAGCCCTTATCTAGAATGGCTGTTGTCCTTATATGAATAGGTCAGCAGATGCCAGGCACTGCATTAAGAGACAATGCAGAGACACAGGAAGAAGATGGCGTCAGTTAGCCAAGGAGAGAGGCCCTCCAAGGAAGGCAGCCATGTTGGCACCTTGACTGTGACCTCCCAGATCTGTGAGGAACTATGCTTCTGTAGCTTAAGTTGTCTGCTCTGTGCCACTTCCTTGTGACAGAGCTAGTTAGCACTTTGGTATCCTCAACAACTGATAAACTTAAAAATAAATCAGGGCTGGAAAGATGGCTCAGTGCTGCTCTTGCAGAAGACATGAGTTCCCCTCAATCACCTGAAGGTCTAGATCCAGAGGTATCTGATGCCACTGGCCTCCAGAGGCACCCACATATACACATACATACACGTAATTCAAAAGAATAAGAAACAAATCTTTTTTTATATTTTAAAACAGACCTCTAAGCCCACACACAATAATACTTAGATAATAAATCAATTTTCAAAGCAATTTACTCTATAAATATTCATTAAACACTGAGGCAAATATAGAGACCAGGAGTGTGGGCAAAACTGGGCATAACCTCTGTTCTCACTAAGCTTCCAGGCTGAAGGAGGAAGGCAGACGCCAGATAGATGCGTAAGGAACACAGCATTAATATTCTGTTAATTAACACTCCCTGAAGGAGCCCAGCCCATCAAGAAAGAGTGACTACAGAGAGGGAGGGGACTCACAGGAGCTTCTGTAGGGTGGGTTTGAGAGATGAGAGCTAGGCAATGAGTAAGGAAGGCCCCCTCTAGGCACAGCACTAGCTCCAGAAGAGCCCAGGGCATGAGTGAGGTTGGAAGGCCTGAATGTCATGCCTGAGGTGCTAGCCTGTGCAGCAGAGGGACAGAGCCAGAGCCCTATGTGCACAGGAGGCTAAATCTAGATTGATGTAACCACTGAAATGACAACGAAGGATTTCAGCTTACTGCCCCATCATCTCCTACAGTAACTATAAGACCCCAGCCTCCATTAAAGGCAGAAAACGTTTTCTATCCTATGCATGTTGTCCACACACTTTGGGATCAAAGGCATTGACTCTGAATTATAATAGTCCATGTTAAAAGAAAGAGGGCCTCCCTGGATGGATGTATAGCTAGCGCCAGGTGTAGAACTTCACATTTACCCCAGCTCCTTTTAAAGAGTAACTTCTAGAATTCTCTTCAGCTGTGATAGCATATCAACATTCAGCATTCTGAACACATGGTGTAAAACATTATCTTTTATGATTTCTTCTCCCGGTCTTTTGGGATTCATGGTTAGTCAATTTCAATACTTCAGTCTCACAGAAACAGATTGAAAACTGGAGTTCCACAGAAGCCACAGAATTCATGAGAATTGCTTAACAGAAATGGTACGTGAATGAGAAAATGCAGCAAAGGGGTATTTTTCTCTAGTGACTGTCACCATGTACACAAAATTAACAGACATAAGGAAGAGTTACTCATATTACAATTTAAAATAGCTACAGTGCTTTGAATGATGCTAAATGCTTTCCAAAGAGTCACACTACTTCTCACATAATTCTTGCAGTTGGGACAAATAGAAAGATCTAACTGGCTTCCCAAGACAACCACAGTGACCAAAGTCTGTTCTTGACCACATAAACCCATTTCCTTCTTTATCCTGAAGTAATAACATTGCCAATATTGACCTGGACACCCAAAATAAAAAATGCATATTCCAGGCCCCCTTAAAACTATGTAACCATGCGCCTGAATGGTGGCCAAGGATACAAGAGGATAGTGGATGTCTGCAGTATCCAATGTCACTGGGAGGAAGGGGTCTGCCCTGTGCCTTTCTTCCTCCATTCTGCCACTAGGAATGTTGCTTTGATGGCCATGGCTCCATCCTTGGTTGTAGGAATGAGGCTACCTTACAGTGATGTCAGAAGACTGTGGTGCAGGGAGCCTGGCACAGCTCTACCTCAGCTGTGGGTGACTGACCTAACCCTCGTTTATATGAAAGCGTGCAGTTTGTCTTCTACAGGCCACCGTTCTGTGGTTCTGAGGCAGCACGGAGGTTCTCGTACTTACAGCCAGAGAGAATCACACAGGTTATACTCACCTAAAGAAAAGTAAATTACAACCCTGTTCTATTTTTTTATTACTTAAAAGATGATCAAAACCCACCTGTAGATATGGCATAAATCAAATAGTAGGGTTCCACTGTAACGGCTGCTATGTAATAGCACCTCAATAAATGTCATCTTTCTCACACTTTATTCCTCAGATAACAGAACTCACAACTGACTACCACAGTATTCAGGAGCTTTACTGGTTGATCAATCAGTAGCACCAATATCCAGGTTGCACTCGAAGTTGACGTCCGCATCTGGCACTCTTAGACATTCCAGGGGCTCATCTTGGAGCTGAGCTTGAAGCACCTTCGAAAGAGAGCCCAAGGCCTGTGGGTCCTGTGTGTGGGTAGCCTAGGATAGGTTGTCTTCCCTTTCAACAGTGCTTGTCGGATGCCATTCTCACTTCCAAAAGCCATGCCTCCTGGATGTAACACACGTCTATGCCCTAACTTCAGGAAAGCAGAGGCAATGGGTGCTTTAGTGGGATTTCTCCTCACTCTCAAGCTCCACACAAGAACAGAAGTGTGACATAGTGGCTCGTATCTGTAACCCCAGCATTTAGGACTCTGAGGCAGGAGGATCGCCATAAGTTCAACACCAGTGTGGCACCCAGTGAGTTCCAGAGTAGCCTAAAGTTTTCATGGCGAAGGAAGGAAGGAAGGAAGGAAGGGAGGGAGGGAGAGAGGGAGGGAGGGAGGGAGGGAGGGAGGGAGGAAGGGAGAGAGGGAGGAAAAGAGGAAGGAAGGAGAAAATCACTTTTATCTTTTATAAATATCCAACATACAGATTTGTATTTATGACCCATTGAAATTTGATAACCACTGAACTAGTCTAAAGATAGGAACAAAAGCAAGAGTCATGTGCTCCTCTTGTATCTGACATGAAAGATGTCCTGCTTTTAGAAAGTGACAAATCAGGAGGAGAACCTAAAGTTCCCTCCTGGATGCTCTTGATCGGTGTCTATGGCTCCACAAAGCTTCTTGGATGTGCTTCACGGAGTGTTAATAAACTGGAAATAATGTCTGTGGAGAAAAACACTGACAGAACTTAGCTCCTAGAAAATGGGTCTGTGGTTTCCTAGAATGGACTCTAGTGCTCAGATCCACACATCACTCTCAACTCTAAAACATAGCTTGGCTTGTTGGGTGTCCATCTTTCCAAGGCTCTGTGATTCCCAGCTATGCTTGGCTTCCGCTCTCTTGCCTCTGGACACTACTCTCTCCTGGAATAGCTTTTTGGGTTGGAGATGGAGTCTTGTTTAGGTTCTAAATCACTAAAATCAGTTCAAATGTGATCACGTCAGTTCACAACGTGCTTAAATATAAAACTTTGGTGAAACTGTGAAACTTACCTTCACCAGGGCACATTCAGAGTGTTTGCTTTTTTTCTCCCCCAAAAAATAAACATGCTTGTAAGCAAAATTTTGGCAAGCAAAAGCAATGTGGTTCCCAGGAGTTCAACATGGCTTCTGAAGCAACCAGGTTCCAAAGGCTCTGTGCCCATGACTTAGATGCCAGATGTCAGGGTCATTACTACTGGGACCAGGCGAGGACAGCTGGATGCACCTCGTCCAGCCAACCAAAACTCATGCACAAGGTGTGAGATCCATTTATAGCTTTATCCTTGGATCAAAACTGACCTGCCTGGAGAAGCCACCAAGACAGAAGACCTTCCTTGACCTCTCTAGTTGGTGTAAGAATGAAGAAAGGGCCAGGCTTGGTGGTACAGGCCTGTAATCCCAGTGCTAGAGCTAGAAGCAGGACATTGTGAGTTGGTGACGAATCTGAGCTATGTACACTGTAAAACCCTGTCTTGAAACCTTAGAAACAAAAAGAGGATATTGGACTTTTACCCATAAATGATCTACAAAGACACAGAGGCCCTAGAAGAAAGTCTCAGAATG
>JADRCD010206230.1:36004-57804 GCA_019843815.1 Montemys delectorum | reverse complement strand
TAATTTTTCTCCTAGGAACACTGATAATCTTTTTTAAGTAAACTGATTGTTAGACAATCTACAGAGATATATAATGTATTTTACATACTATCTCACTATGTCAGGTGTTATCATACAAGGGCTTTTGAATATATTTCTTAATGATTCATTATTAATATTTTATGCTCTTTTACTATGCTTAACTCCCAAAGAATATTTTGTATGTTTTGAAACTATTTAGTATTCAACATTAGATATAGGATCCTCAGTTATTGATACTATTAAATATTCATTAATGATATTTTAGGGTATGGAAGGATATAAATATAAAAGTTGAATAAAATTTTATGTATTATTTGATTCATAATATTACCAATATGTTTAATGTATAAAATTGCATTTAAATAATAAAAAATTAAGAAAAGTAGAAGGAAAAATCAGTTTTCTACAATGCAGTGACACTTGGAATAACAAGGATACTCCAGGAAAAATCTAGGGCTAGGCTTACTTGGCCAACACAAACTATACTTCATGTTTGTGTTGGCTTTTTAATTTTGTTTTTCTTTTTATTTTAAGAAACAGGAATAACGTGATATTTGATCAGTGGAAGATCTAGGAGCAGCTAGGGGACAGGAAAGGGTATTTTAAAAATAAACTGCATGAAATTCTCAAATAATAAATTAAAGATATATTAAAAAGTAAGGCAACTGTAATTCTTTATGAATTAATTTGTTCATATAAACAAACTGTAATATAAATCTTCATTCATGCCATAAGAATGGAAAGTATAATGTATCTTGAGAACTCTATAGGCAACAAGATCCATTGCCTATGAGTAGCTGCAGTTCTGGTGAGAGACATTTTTATGTCTCAGGCAGTCTAGGGGGGCCTTTCCTTATAAAGAGATCAGCACATCATGTTACTTTTCCTGTTTAGTCTTCTTGACTTCTTTCTCCCTGTCTACAGCTAAGATCTTTAAAGATGTCTTCCACTATCAATTCTGTTTTTTATCAGTTTGGATGGAATCCATAATTTCTTCATCTGTGTGAACATATGCAAAGCCCCTTTTCTAGGGTAACATAATTCCTGCTCTCCACTCTGAGGTTAATATATGTTTTAAATAAACAGGCTGTTGTAATAATGTTGTTTAGCAATATACTCTTTGTACATTAGCATTTAAGAAATTTAACAGTAATAAAGCATATGTAATCTATCTTTGGTGGCCTTTGATACGCCTCTATGTTTATTAAACATTCCTTTGAAAGGGCAATTGGATCTTTCAATGACTATTTGTCCTGTAAGACTATGTGGTATACCTATAATATGCTTTATGTTATAATATGTAAAAAAAAATTATTTCATTAAAGACATATGCTGGAACATTGTCAGTATTAGTTTGCCAAGGTATACTCATAATTGCCAAAATTTCTAATAACAATGAATTAGGTAGTACTACTTCTGTTTCTATTTTGTGGAATAGTTAGAAAAGTATTGGCATTAGGTCTTCTTTAAAGCTTTGATAGAATTTTGGCCCTGGCCTATCTGTCTGTCTGTCTGTCTATCTATTTATTTGGTTTGGGAGACTTTTAATGACTGCTTCTAATTCCTTAGGGTTTGGGGGACTGTTTAGATTGTTTATTTGGTCCTGATTTAAGTTTGGCAGCTGATATCTATCTAGAAAATCATCTTTTTTATCTAGATTTTGTAGTTTTTTTGAGAATAGGCTTTTATAAGATGATCTGATGATATTTTGAATTTCCTCAGTTTCTGTTGTATGTCTCCCTTTTCATTTCTTATTTTGTTAATTTGGATACTGCCTCTGTGCTCTCTAGTTAGTTTGGTTAAGGGTGAATCTATCTTGTTGCTTTTTTTCAAAGAACTAGCTCCTAGTTTTTGTTGATTTTTTGCATAGTTCTCTTTGTTTCTACTTGGTTGATTTCAGCCCTGAGTTTGATTATTTCCTGCTGTCTACTCCTTTGGAGTGTATTTGCTTCTTTTTGTTCTAGAGCTTTCAGATGTGCTGTTAAGCAACTAGTGTAGAATCTCTCCAGTTTCTTTATTGAAGCACTCAGAGCTATGCGATTTCCTCTTAGCACTGCTTTCATTGTGTCCCATATATTTGGGTATGTTGTGTCTTTATTTTTCTTAAATTCTAAAAAGTCATTAATTTCTTTCTTTATTTCCTCCCTGACCAAGTTATTATTGAGTAGAGAGTTGTTCAGCTTCTATGAGTATGTGGGCTTTCTGTGGTTTTTGTTGTTATTAAAGACCAGCCTTAGTCCGTGGTGGTCTGATAGAATGCATGGAATAAAGTCAATCTTCTTGTGTCTGATGAGGCTTCTATTATGTCCAATTTGGAGGAAGTTTTGGAAAAGATACCATGAGGTGCTGAGAAGAAGGTATGTTATTTTGTTTTAGGGTGAAATGTACTGTACATATCTTTTAAATCCTTTTGGTTCATAACTTCTGTTAGTTTTACTTTGTCTCTGTTTAATTTCTGTTTCCATGATCTACCCACTGATGAGAGTGGGATGTTGACATATTCTCCTATTATTGTGTGAGTTTCAATATGTACTTTGAGCTTTATTAGTGTTTCTTTTACAAATATGAGTACCTCTGCATTGAGATGTTCAGAATTGAGAGTTCCTCATGGTGGATTTTTGCTTTGATGTGTATGAAGTGTCCTTCCCCATCTTTTTTGATAACTTTTGGTTGAAACTCTGATTTCATATTAGATGACTAATGATTGCATATTAGAATGGCTACTCCAGCTTGTTTCCTTGGACCATTTGCTTGGATTTTTTCCCAGCATTTTACTTTTAGGTAGTGTGATGGTTTGTATATTCTTGGCCCAGGGAGTGGCCCTATTAGGAGGTGTGGCCTTGTTGGAGTAGGTGTGTCACTTGTCTGAAAAGTCTGCCTGACACTAAGGTGAAAACATTCAGATTAATTGCACTGATAAAGGAAATCTCAGAAATGTCTATCATAGATTTTGTTCTCTGGTTAAGTCTCATGAAGAATCTTTTAAACAAGCATAGCAAGTTGAGAAAAAAAGAATATAAAATATATGGTTCAATTATCAAAGGGACACCAGGAAGTGAAATGGAGCTGAACCGTGTGTTCAAGGATATCAAATTGAATTAAGGCAATAGTGATCTTAGAGCATGTCCCACGGAGTGAAATTTAGATCCAGGCATGATAGTACAAGTCTCTAATCCCAGGATGCAAAGACAAGCAGATCTCTGAGTTCAAGGCCAGCCTAGAACAGAACAAGTTCTAGGTGAAGAAAAACATAAACCCAGGTTTGGTGGACAACACCTTTAATCCCAGTGCTTAGGAGACAGGCATCCAGATCTCTGAGTTCAAGGTCAATCTACAGAGCAAGTTCCAGGAAAGCCAAGCTTAGGCATAGAAGGAGTCAGAAAACAAAGCTGGTAATAGAATAAGGGGGCGGGCCATGTTCCAGCCCCAGCAAGCAGCAGAACACTACAGCTTTGATCATGTGGCTCTGGCTTTAGAGTGAAAAATAGAAGGGACTACTGAGACAATTGATGCTGGTTAACTGGAGCTAAGAAATTAGCTGTGATTAAGAGGAAACCAACATTACTGAGGTCACATCTTCTGGGAAGTGTTTTCTAAGAACACAAAGAAACTGTGTTCCAGAGGTAGCCAAGGTTGTACCTTGTGCTGCAGCTGGATTTGGTAATGTTGTAAGAGTCACCCAGGTGGTACTTGTTTTTAAAAGCATGAAGGGGTCATGAAGAGCAACTGAGGCTCGACACTGTAAGATGCCATGGATGGCCATTGGTGAAGGTATATTCTCAGTTGTAGTTAATGGCCCAGGACTGAAGGAGTCACACAAAGGAGATGAGGCTTGAGGCTTAGCACCATAAAAAAAAAAAAAAAAAAAAAAAAAAAAAAAAAAAAAAAAAAAAAAAGCCTATGAGAGGTTATAGGTGAAGCCTAGTTGCAACAGAAGACTCCAGCTAATTGGATGATCACCAAGAACAGCAGGAGCAGTGAAGTAGATCAACCTGAACTTAGAGTACTACAGAGGACAGAGCTGGAGAAGTGACAACAGAGCTTTGGAAGAGCCCAGAAGATAGTGTGGATCCCATCCATTGGAACAAGATGCAATAACATTGAAGATGCCTTGGAGACCCCAAGAAGTTTGAGATGCCAGAGCCATGGGCTATCTACTGACGAAAGCTGCCAACAGGGAGTAGAATCAGCCCAGGAGAAAGAAGTTTGTTGCAGTTAACAAAGATGAAAAGGGAGTTGGATATCTGAAGACTACTATGATATCAGATATGGAGATGCAGAGTTTGGAGTTTTCCCAGCTGTTTTCCTGTCTTGCTTTGAGGATTACAATAAAGTGATTGGATGAATCTCAGAAGAGACCTTGAACTTTGGACTTTTAACATTATTGAGACTGCTATAGACTGTGAGGACTCTGGAAGTTGGACTAAATGTATTTTGCATTATGCTATGTTTAAGTGTGGTCCCATAGACTCGTGTTTAAACAAGACTATAGGGGCCAGTAAGTGGAATGCGATGATCTGTACATGCTTGAACCAGGGAGTGGCTCTATTAGGAGATGTGGCCTTGTTGGAGTAAGTGTGTCACTATGGGCATTGTCTTAAGATCCTCACCCTAGCTACCTGGAAGTCAGTCTTCTACTAGCTGCATTCAGATGGAGATATAGAAGATATCAGCTTCTCCTGTACCGTGCCTGCCTGGATGCTGCCATGTTCCTGCCTTGATGATACCGGACTGAACCTCTGAACCTGTAAGCCAGCCCCAATTAAATGTTGTCTTTTGTAAGACTTACATTGGTCATAGTGCCTGTTCATACCAGGAAAACCCTAAGACAGGTAGTGTCTGTCTTTGCCACTGATATGTGTTTTCTATATTCAATAAAGTGCTGGGTCCTGTTTATGTATCCAATTTGTTAGCCTACCTCTTTTTGTTGAGGAATTAAATCCATTGATGTTGAGAGAGATTAAGGACCAATAATTGTTGTTTCCTCTTATTTTTGTTGATAGAAGTGGAATTATGTTCATGTGGTTCTCTTCTATTGGGTTTGCTGTGCGAAGAAAAATTTCTTGGTTTTTTCTTGGGTGTAGTTTCCCTCTTTGTATTGGAGTTTTCCTTTTTATTATCCTTTGTAGAGCTGGTTTAGTGGAAAGATATTGCTTAAATCTGGTTTGTCATAGAATATCTTGGATTTTCCACCTACAGTGATCGAGAGTTTTTCATGATATACCAGCCTGGGCTGGTATTTGTGTTCTTTTAGGGTCTGTACTACATCTTCCCAAGATCTTCTAGCTTTCAGAGTCTCTGTTGAGAAGTATAATTCTGACTGCCTTTTTACATCACTTGACCTTTTTCCTGTACTGCTTTTAGTATTCTTTCTTTGTTTAGTGAGTGCATTTGGTGTTTTAAGTATTATGTGGCTGGAAGGATTTCTTTTTTTTTTTAATTAATTTTTTTATTAGATATTTTCTTTATTTACATGTAAATTTCTCCTTTCCCAGTTTCCCCTCCAAAAAACAAACAAACAAACAAAAACAACAAGAACAAACCCCTGTTGCCTTCCCCCTCCTCATGCTTGCCACCCCACCCTCTCCCACTTATTGGCCCTGGCATTCCCCTACACTGGGGCACAAACCACCAATCAAGAACTATACATGGTGGGACTTAATGTTCAGGATTTCTTTTCAGGCCCAATGTATTTGGCATTCTGTAGGCTTCATATACATTTGTGGGAATCTTTTTTTTTTTAGATTAGGGAAGTTTTCTTCAATGATTTTGTTGAAGATGCTTACTGGCCCTTTGAATTGGGAGTCTTCGCTCTCTGCATACACATTATTCTTTTTTTTCTTTTAAAGATTTATTATTATTATATGTAAGTACACTGTAGCTGTCTTCAGAAACACCAGAAAAGGGAATCAGGTGTCATTACAGGTGGTTGTGAGCCACCATGTGGTTGCTGGGATTTGAACCCAGGACCTCTGGAAGAGCAGTCAGTGCTCTTACCCGCTGAGCCATCTCTCCAGGTCCCCATACTCATTATTTTTAACTTTGGTCTTTTCATTGTGTTCTGGATTTCTTGGATGTTTGGGGTTAGGAGCTTTTGGCACATTTTATTTTCTTTGCTGTTGTGTCAATGTCATATATGGTATTTTCTATGCCTGAGATTCTCCCTTCTTCTCTTGTATACTGTTGGTAATGCTTGCATCTCTGATTCCTGATCTCTTTTCTATGTTTTTGATCTCCAGGATTGTTTTCCTTCGTGATTTCTTTAATGTTTCTATTTCCAGTTTAGGTCTTGGACAGTTTTATTCAATTCCTTCTCCTGTTTGATTCTGTTTTCCTGTGTTTTTTTTTTTAAAGGGATCTATGTGTTTCCTCTTTAAGGGCTTCTACCTATTTACCTGTGTTCTCCTGTATTTTTTATGGGAGTTATTTACGTCCTCCTTAAAGTCCTCTATCATTCTCATGAAATTGGAATATAGATTACAATCTTGCTTTTCAGGTTTGTTAGGGTATCCAGGGCTTGCTGTGAGAGGAGCATTGTGTTCTGATGATGCCTAATTACGTTGGCTTCTGTGGCTTATGTTCTTGTTCTTGCCTTTAGCCATCTGGTTATCTGTAGTGTGTTACTTGGCCTGGGTATCTCAAATTGGAGCAGGCCAGGTGGAGCTATGTGACCTGGGGTAGAGCATGCCTACTGGGAGACAAGCAGTGCTATTTCAGATTAGAGTAGGCCTGCTATATCCCTGGTTTGAGCAGGGCTTCTGTGTCCCTGCTTATAGCAGTTCTCCTGAGAGACAGGCAAGGAGTGAGGTCAGGAAGCAAGCATGTCCATGGGCCAGAAGAACAGGTAGAGGTGCAGACCAGAAGGGCAATAGGAATCCAGCAGAGCTGGAAAAATCTCATGTCTGCTGGGTTCTATGTGTTTCATAGCTGGTAGACTAGGAGTCTTACTTTGTCTTTGCTTAGGGCAGACCTCCTGGGAGACAGAAAAGGCTGTGGAGTTGCAGAGCAAGCATGCCAATCTGCCATGGGTGCAGGTGGAGGTAGTAATTACAGTTTTTTATATCCCCTCTTTCAAGATTGGCCTTCATTCCTTGTTTTATATTTTGTTGTTCCGTCCATTGTATAAGTCTTTGAAGCTTTTGTTCTACACCTTGCTTCCATAATTTTATGCTTTTGTTATGTTGTATTTCTGATACACCTACTTTATTTTGATTTATTAATTTTAGTAAATTATCCTCCAGGGTATGTTACTATATTTATTTTATTTTTTCTCTCTGTCTTTTAAGTCTGATATATAAAAGTCTACACCTTTTGTTAAAATGCCTTATCAAAGCCCTGCTTCCAAATTGAATTACCTCTCTCTTTTGTGTCTCTAAATCTTGGAGAAATCATAAAAGACCAAGTAAAAATGGGAATTATTGGTGTAATAATTGTCACAATTTTTAATCTCTCCTTATTTGTATCTTGCAAGCGTAGAAGTGCATCATACAAGCTCCAAGATCTTTATTTTAGTGTGTCTTCCATCTTTAGAGGCCATAGTTTTTTAAAAATGATCAATTTCAGTATACTTATATCTGATTACAGTGTTTTATATTTAGTCCATTTTGATTTTAGTATAAAAGTATAACTTGCCAACAATTTTTATCTGAATAGGAGATAGGTTCGTTGTCTGAGTTTGGCCTCTGCTTCCATGCTATCAGCAGTTCCACACCTTACTTTCAGCTCAGAGAGAAGAGTTGTGTGTCTACCTCTCACCTGTAACTTGGAATACCTTACCAGATCTGAATTCCTCACCCACTCTGGAAAGTTATAGCGTTAACAGCACTGGCTCCTTAAGTCAGCATGTGTCTGACCAGGAGAAGCCCCATTGGTTGGGTGTAGTAAGTTGGCTCTGCCCAACTTCGGTAGACTTTTGGCCTGAGAGGGCAGCTCTGTTAGCTTCCCAAGGCTTTTGCAAGTTAGCCCTCCAGCTGGTCTTGTGGTACTGCAGGAAGTCTACTAAGTAATGATTGCTAAGTACACAGCAGGGGGTTGCTCTGCTCTAACTTGTTTGACCCTTCCCTCCTTAGAAGCAGGCAGGTGCTTTGAAATTTCCCAGCTCTCTGGTCCACTTGGATCTGGTCTAAGATTAGATCCCTCTTTCATGATTTGGCCAGGCACAAGTGTCCTTTGAGGGAAAAGCTCAGAGAAATTGCCCTTGCTAAACTGTTTTGGGTGCCAAGGAGTGGTAATATGCACTTTCTCTCTGGAACTTTTTGTTTTACAGCCCGAATATGAATTTATGAGAATGGATAACATGCCCCACTTTAGGCACAATTTGTAGAAGTTAGGCCTGGTTCTTCCTCAAGTGTCAAAATATATTTAAAAATACTGTGGCCATATAGCTAGGCTCTTTTCTGACTAGACCACGTTTCAGATAAGTCAATTACTTAACTTTCATTCTGCTAAACTACTGGTTACCCGTGCTCAGGTACAATGGGTCTGACTCTTCAAGTCTTCAGGCAGCTCCAGCCTGGCTCTGTCTCAGAATTCTTTCTCCTTTGAATTCCCCTGCCATTTTCTGCCTAATCATAGGCCATAGGCTTTTAAATTGACAGGTAATGCATCCATACTATACACAAGATAATCTCTCTAAATAGATTTATTGCAATTTTGTTAGAAACAAAATGAGATTAAGCAAGACAGATGTCTTTCACCTGCTCACACAAGGAGGAAGATCAAAGTGTGGATACTTTGGTCCTTCTTAGAAGGGGGAACAAATTACCCATGGGAGGAGATACAAAGTGTGGAGCAGAGACTGAAGAAAAGGCCATGCAGAGACTGCCCGACGTTGGGATCCATCTCATATACAGTTACCAAACCCAGACACTATTGTGGATGCCAACAAGTGCTTGCTAACAGTAGCCTGATATAGCTGTCTCCTGAGAGGCTCTGCCAGTGTCTGACAAATACACAGGTGGATGCTCTCAACCAACCATTGGACTGAGCATAGGGTCCTCAATGGAGAAGCTAGAGAAAGGACCCAAGGAGCTGAAGGGGTTTGCAGCCCCATAGGAGGAACAAAAATATGAACCAACCAGTAACCCCAGAGCTCACAGGAACTAAATCACCAACCAAACAGTACACACGGAGTGACTGATGGCTCCAGCTGCATATGTAGCTGAGGATGGCCTTGTCAGGCATCAATGGGAGGAGAGACCCTAGGTCTTGTGAAGACTCGATGCCCCAGTGTAGTGGAATGCCAAGACAGGGAAGCTGGAATGTGTGGGTTGGTGAGCAGGGGGAGGGAGAATGGAATGGAGAGGTTTCAGAGGGAAAACAAGGAAAGAGGATAACTCTTGAAATGTAAATAAAGAAAATATCAAATTTTTAAAAAGGAGGAAAACAATCATCTTTATCCTTGCCCATAGCTAAATAGTTAAATAATTTTGCTTGTGTGGCCTCAAGTGGAAATGCCTGTTGGTGTGCATAGTTTCATCTTTTCTACAAGGGTAAAGTTGGCTCAATTGAGACCATTCATGCATCTATTAGTAAGTGATCTGTGTACATTGTACATTCCATACATTATGTTAATATGGAAACATATATATTACCTCTGAATGTTTTATTTTCACAGAAAAAGAAAAGAAAACAACAACAAAGAATAGAAGCCTGACAAGGTACACCCTTGGGGATGCTGAGATGCTCAGACTTAATGTTCCAGCTTCCTGACACATACTGCCTCATAGTGCATCAATGTTGTTTACTCTAAAGACTTGCTTCCAGGAAAACTTCAAATTTGGTCATTCATAGGATATTCGATGTTTGTCATAATTTAAATGGATGTGATTACAAATAGTTATGATCTTAGACTGGGAGGATAGATTCAGGGATATTTTTCTCTTTACGTTCCTTTTCTCCATCCTTCTTTCTTTATTATGTTGGGGAAGGCAGTTAGAGAAAAGGGATAATATAAGACTAGTAGGATAAAGAGTAAAGTGTTGAATCTACTCATCAACTTACATCTAATGTTATTCTTAAATAAAGTAATTTTTGATACCTTGATAGAGAATTTTATATATTAACACAGAAGTAGGATTCTTGATACACTGGTGTAGGTTGTTGTATAATGATACAAAGTTAACATTATGTTTGGTACACATGATGTATATATGTTTTCAATTTTATATGAAATATTGTTTTCATATAATCCTTAAAGATACAATGTAAAGGTCTATTCCCTTTTAAAGTTGCTATTACAACCTGTTAGGGATTAGTAAGAAATACAAGTTAATATTCAGGACAATCAAACACATGGTCATGTAGAATACTAGTTTAATTAATTACAGTATGATGTTTTCAAGGTTATTTGGATAATAAATAGCTAAGGTTAACAATGTTTGACAATTCCTATATACTTTATGTAGATAGATGGTCTTAAATAACCCCAGACATACACACAATATGGCATTTAACTCTGTTTAATTATTAAAAAACATTTTTCAACTAAAAGGCAGGCCTGACCCTGGCAGTAGCCCAAATCTATGTCAAAAAATATGAACATTGAATAACCTACATAGGGAGTTGGTTCAATTGTGGTAAACTAGCCTCTGGGCAAAGAAAATACTCTAATTTCATCCACAGACAAAATGCTGTCCAAAAAGGACAAATGGACACAGGAAAGTTCACTGCCAAACTCTAACAAGACAGGATAATCAAGTCCTTCATAACACCGCCTTCAGCAAAGGTCTGACAGATATACTAGGCCAGAAGGCTGAAAATGGATTGTCTGACATTATAGAGACAAATCTGGGGGACTGTCCAGACTGTCACTTCTACAGTTTTGGGAGTTGCCTTCTCTGCACTCCCTACTTACTCAGATAATTATGTATTCCTTTAGGTCTTTAATAGGGGTGAAGACTAGATAGTTAATAGTCTCACAGATAAACTTCAGTTGTAAATCAAAAAATATATATGTTAGAGTCTAAAAGATATTTTAAGGATGGTAAATGTAAGTTATGAAGGTTGGAGAACACAAAGATTCAAGATATAAACGGGTGTTTTAGGGTTGGTAATTAAAAATTATAAAAATTAGAGGATTTGTATGCTTAAGATAATAATAAAAAATAACTTAGGTGCAGAACTCTGAATTTACCAAGATAGAATAGATAACTTTCTCTTAAGTCTTCAAATACAAAGAAATGACTTTTTAAATGTAACTCTTACAAAATTGCTTTTACTATTGTTCCTACTGCCCCGGCCCGCGGGGCGAGTAATTAACCAGGGTCCGAAGGGGACGAAGCCTGAAAGAAAAACGGGCGAGAGAGAGGAACGAGGCCAAGCAAAAACGGTTGTCAAAGCCTGACCTTACTTCAGAAGGGCAGGGCAATTATACTTGCAGAGCAAGGAAGCGGTAAGAGGAAGTGGGGCGGGGGGGGGGGGTGTACACCTGGCTTCACACCTGGCCGGAGCGGAAGCGTTGACAAAACATTTTATGGTTTTTCCGAGAACACTCCATGGTTCCTCGGAGAATAGACTGTTACTCAGATAAGGTCAAATTCTCAGGGACAACAGGGACATTATATGTTGTTTATTATTATAAGAAAAAGATCCTTTTTATTTATAAAATGTAGTGGTTTGGTCTGATGCAGATTGTATCCTAATGCTAAGTACTATCTCTCAAGATCCAATTGCCCTGATGAAAAGATGATCACATGCACTGTGTGATGCTATGTAAACCTTGCTTCATAATTTCACTGGTCAATAGAAGGCTAGATCCTGTAATTCTGCAATAGAAGAAGAAACATGGGACTTTATCAATTAAGGGACCATAGGTACAGAGAAGAGAAGAAGGAAGGACTTGGAAGTAGAGGAGTCCACCATGAGAAGAGACGGACAATAAACACATTGCCAGGCAAAACTGCAAGTAAAAGGGGCGTATGGCTTGCATACAGATATAGCTGGGAGACAGCGGCATAGCTCTGAACCTCGCCAATCTAGGCTGAAGTCTTCTTAATAAAATAACTGCATTTTGTGTCCTTTATACAGGCTACTGAGAATTACAACTTGATTTTATACATGTTGGCAGGCAAGCAGTTATAGTATAGAAGCAGTACTGAGACTTTCATCTGATTCACAAGCAGGAGGCACAAAGAAGTAGACTTTGAATAGGATTGGGTTTGAATATCAAGGTTGACCTTCAGTTTCACACTTCTCCAACAAGCCACACCTTCTAATGTTTCCTAAATAGTCATATTCTCTTGGGACAAATTATTAAATATATGAGCTAATAATATAGAGGCCACTTTTCTTCAAATAACCACTTCAAACCTAAGTCCAGGGTACTGAGATTGCACCAGAACCTCCCCTGTAACTAAACACGGGATCACCTATGTTATGTACAGTAAAAACATAGTCACTTCCTTATACTTAGACTGGTAGATAGCTTGTGAAAACAATCTCAGTTTAACCAGGGGGACAGATGTGGATCCATATCTGCTGGGACAATCATAGTAGTGGTTTTGCAACATGTAGAACATAAATATCTTCTGTTGTTTTCTCACAGCTTCCTAGGCTCGATCAATGTGGGGCAAGTAGAACTGCATCACCAGACAGAAAAAATTGGTAAGGCTGAGCAAATTATGAAACCCAGGAATTCTCATAATTGAGAATGGCCATTTTAATCTGCTCCCGACTCAATTCTTGTCCTGGAGCACATGACCATGGCACTCCACTAAGAAGACCATTACAACTGGTCATGTATCATAGATCCTAGAGTTCTCCACGCTGTTGAGGTATCTACATTGGCTTCCCTGAGAGTTAACCCAATAAGCTTGCCTTCCCAGACATTCACTCCTACAAAAGGTATTTCATCTCTGCCATACCCTTAGTAAGTCATATGCATCCATGTTTCTGCAATGAATAAACTATTTCGACATGCAAGGACTGTCTCATTCATCAAGAACCACCATAGGGTCAGGCCTTTGGTACCAAGCCAGGCCACTTAAGTCTTCTGCAAAAGGTCACTCTATTCTCTTGTCACTGACCTATGAGTTAAGCCAGGTTCCCTGCCTGCCTGTCTGGGGCTCATCTTAGGCTGGTGTCCCTCCTCTTAACCCCTAATCATTACCAGCCATGTCTGTGTGCCCAGGAATTAGAGAACCACAACCCCAGCTCCAGGTGCTCAGTTTCTTACCTGGAGGAACATGGGCTGGGGTCCCCATCTTCAGTTGCATTCCGTCTTGCCAGATGGATGTCAGCACCCTGTGAGCCCTGCACCCCTATTGTGGCAAGGAGGGACATAGCCTAGTGCCCCTGTCCACTAGGTTTCTTTTCTAAAAGCAGCTTTCCCACATCCCAGTGGCAAGGCAAAATGCAGACCCATAGATAAAGACCTACACAACATAGACTAAAAGAACTTAACATTTCTTTTATATACCATAAACATTTACCTCCTAGATACGTATTTCAATTCTATGCCTACTAAAACTTGTGTCTGCATTACTGTTTCCAATTATTTTAATTCTTACCTCCCGTATCATCTTGAGTTGTGACTATCCTGCAAGAAGATTGACTCTCTTTTTAGAAAGTGTGAATTATAAATAGTTCATAATCTATTTTTAGGAATCTGAGCATACCCTCAGACCATGGTGACATTTATCTCTTGAGTGAATTTGAGCAAGGTGTATGTGCTGTTATAATTTCTGTAGGAATATTTTCATGGAAGAAGGGAGAAAGTAATGATATCCTACAAGACTATTCAATGCATGATGATATTCTACCTAGGTAGTATATTTTATAATGTAGAGAAAGACAAGAAAAAAAGAGAAAATTTGTTCTGCACTCTGTAGTTCAGTGTCTCCAGGTTTTCTCTTGGAATAAGCTACTATTAAAGTTTCTATTGTGGTTAAAAGAAGCCTTGGATGGGAAATTACCCTGTGAAGTAATGCATTTGTAGTTGGTAATATTGTGTAAGCATGTCAATAATTTTAATGGATATCAAAAGGGGTGAGGTGAAATCAAACCACGGTATGAAAAGCTTGGATATTTCTTAAAACCATAGGAGAGATGGTGTAGATTTCATTGAGAATATATACATAGACAATGTTAAAAGAAATATAGTATGTACGGCATGTATATGTGGTGTGCATGAATATGTATATGTTTGTGTTTGTTCATGTGTGTGTACACAAGAATATAGATGGAGATATGTGCTTTAATATATTCTTCGGTTCATATATACTAAACAGACAAATAGATAATTTCTTAATTCCTAGTGATGATTCTATAAGAATTTCTAAAATTATACTAATAAATATTAAGCCCTTTATAATAGGACTGCAATTAAGGCCCTCTCTTATATGAATAATACAATTATAACTCTGCTAGTCCTCATGTGTCAGTAGTTAATTGCTTCGGAGATAGAAAGTAGGTTTTACAACTTAGAATACATTCCATAGACCAGTAAAACAATTAACCAAAGGTCATAAAAAGGAAAGATATATTGTAAGTGCAAGTAGAGAAAATGAAATATTGACTGGGTTTGTTAGCATTCCTTCTAGGCTCTGCTCAAGTTACATGGTAATAGACAGGTAGGCCTAGCTTGCTATAAAAGGGGCTGTTTGGCCCCTCCTCACTCTCTCTGCCCCTTCTTTCTCTGACTCTCTTCTCTCCCTCATCCCTTTCTCCCTCTCTCCCCTCCCCCTCTCTCTACTTGTTCCTGATCAGCCCCCCTCCTCTCCTCTCTCCTTCCCTTTCTCTCTCTCTCTCTCTCTCTCTCTCTCTCTCTCTCTCTCTCTCTCTCTCTCTCTCTGTCTCTACTCTCTTTTCAACTCCCCTTCCCATGCCCTAAATAAACTCTGTGCTATACTTGCTATACTATACCCACTGTTTGGCTGGTACAGCTGGTATAGGAGGAGGGATACCTCAGCATGGGCTTTCCCAGGCAGCACTCTCACCTCACCATACCGGGTTCTACAAAACATCCTGTTCTTTTAAAGAAACACAACAGGGTTATTTATACAAAAATTCAATGCTAACTTAGACACAAAAATTATAGTTTTAGCTAATGTTGGTTATATCTCAGGATATTTTTATAATCAGTAATCTAGAATAAAATGCACAATATATGTTTTATAGGCAAGAGCCTTTGTATCATTAATTTTTCAATACTAAAATTAGTCCGCCTACATGGTGAAAGAAGTAGTGTACTGACCCTGGTTGCTAGTACTCCAGTACTCTACCACTGAAAGAATGCCATTGTGATGGAACGAATGCTCATGTAATGCCATTGTGATGGAACGAATGCTCATGTAATGCCATTGTGATGGAACGAATGGCCATTTAAAATATTCCTACAATCTTTTCTATGTCTTCAAATACACGATTTGCTGTGATTTCTCATAATAAACAAGTAATCTCATAACTCGTGTAAACAAACAATTGCACTATTATGAAACATGCTGTGAGCGTAAGGCCAACAAACATAAGTTCAGAGACACACCAGTTGTGCATGTGTTCTCAGAAGAAATGAACGTTGAATCTTTCAGAATGAATACCAACGTTTGAGAAATTCCTCAGTGGAAGGATTTGTCCTCTGTACACCAGCCATCTTGTACAGACTCCCAAAATCTCATTAAAAGAAGAAAGATAATAATTTGGTTAGGAAGCTCCATGCATACTTTTCTTTAAACGTTGTCATAGTCAAAGGACTAACTTTCCATTAAGATATCAAACATAGGATAATAAAACAACTTACAATTATTAATGACAAATGATACTTATAAGAAAATATTACTTTAGAATAATGTTTTAATTCTAGTTTTAAAAAGTATTAAATTTAACTTTTGTGCCAGACTTCACTGGATATATAGTAGACAACTTCATGAGCAATAAGGTGTCTCAGCATAAAATCATGAATTTTCTGCCTTTATAATGAGTATTTGTTACCTGAGTCTAGACCAAGGGTAAGGTTGATCTTATCTTCCCCTAAAAATCCACTTGAAGGTTATGGCTAAAAGATTTGTTTAGTAGATAATTGACTTACAGCTGGAAATGAAGACGCTGGATACAACAGCCAGGATAAACATAACTGAGGGCATTGTCTCAAGTGGCAGAACTATTGTATGGAAATAGCTGTGTCAAGCAGACTATAGAATTATTGTTTGGAAAAGAGCTCATGACCCATTACACAGTAGCTCATGACCTAAATACAATAGGCTTTATTCTACTGGAACCTGTTTAACAGGCACAGTTTGAGTAATTTGAAAGAAGTAAAATATGTAAAAGATCATTGAAATTCAGAAAGCCACAGATTCTGAGTCCTCATTGCATGGGTGGTTATTTCAAAACACCTAAAAATTTTCAGTGAATTTAAAGATATTAAAACAAAACATTATCCAGAAAAGACTTTCTCTTCCAGTCAACATTTACTGACATGTGAGAAAAGCTACTTGTTTTCAGATTTAGAATTTCTTCTAGCATCAATTCTTGATTAATTTACATTTTCTGTTTGAAATAGTAAATTATTTTGTTTTTCATCATTAATGATAGGTCACTGGAAATACTCTGTTACAATTGTAGTGACCCTGAGATCAAAACCTTAAACTGAGAAAAAGGTTCAGAGAGAGATGTAATTCATCAAAGTAATTGGACTTAGTTACTTAAGTACAATGTGTTCACATTTGGTAAGGTTAGGGTCAATGAAAGTACACCTGAGATCCAAGAGAGTGGAGAATTATTAGCTGCAAAACCACTTTAAAGAAAAAATATTAATCATTTAGAAAATATATTAGCTGCAAGACAAGTTTATTAGTAAAAGCAAGGATGGTAAGGATTTCCCATGCGTTGCTCTTCTTAAGAAGCCGTAAAGAGTGTATTATGTAAGACTAAAGATACTATTATGGGGAAAGAAATGTGGGAAGTAGCCATTCCTGTACATGTTCAGTCTAAATGCTCATTCTCAGACTCCTCAATTAGGGTCATAGTTCAAGAAGAGTAAGGTAGCTGAGAAAATATGCTCATAGATGATGGAGCAAACTTTAACGAGCTTTCAACACTTAATACTCAACATGGCTTAAGAACTGTTTTATGCTTACAGCTTATGTCACTGTACACTAAAATTATGCATGAAGGCACACACATTCAGAGAGAGACAGGGAGACAAAGAGAACTGCTTAAGACACTATTTGATAAGAAATATTGAAGAACCAACAATGATGGCAACCCCTTCATCCGAACTCCGACCAACAGCTTCACAGTTTATTGTTTCTTAGCATACTTGCCCTAATACTAATCAGAAACAGTTCTCCTGTCAGTCATTAACAATGGAAGGAGCCCCTATGAGTGTTACAAGATTTGTCCCTAAAGACCCAGCACCATTGTAGCTGCTAACAGAAGTTTTTCTCTGGCCTGTCAGCAGGATACAAACCCTCCTCTCATAAACCTCATTCACATACATAGCCTACACAATAATAAGTTAAAAATATATTTTGTGTTGAAATACTTATTTTGTGCTGAAAAAGATGAATAGTTTTATTATTACATTAAGGATTTAATGATGAGAATCATGAGAATTTGATAAATTGAACTTTATTACCTCTGTTTTGCACTTTTAATGTATACGACTGTATTAAACATTTACAGAGTTTTCTCTATCTTCTTCTTTTGACATCTTCTTTAACTGTATTCTAAAAGTAGACACCATGTGCCCTTTTTTCTTTTGATATTTAATAAAGTGTATTTTACATGATGGTACAGATTGTAGCCTTTGCTCTGGAGTATTTCATGTAATCTCGATAAGAATAAAAGCTGCATTGTTGTGGAAGTGGTTCACATTTTGTTAATTTTAAAAATGTGACTGAATGTGTTATTAGGGTTAGTTGCTGCCCGGAGAGATGCGTGGCTCCACGCTGGTGCAAAAAGCCTCAGGAGTCCCTACCAAGATTTCGTGTCCCTGACTGGGCTAAAGCTGCGCTTGTGAGTTTGCCATGGAAAATAAAGATAGGATAAGCCATTGTGAAGTAGAACTTGTGTTTATGAAGAGACTTTGATAATACTTTTAAACACGAACATTCACAAGAAGAGAGGTTCTCAGAAAACAAGGCATTCTCCAGTGTAGATGCGGGTGATTCCACAATTAGTCACAGAGGTGTTGTAAAGATAAATGTAAGCAATATAAAAGAAATGACAAATGTAACCCAGCCCAGTGTGTGTGTGTGTGTGTGTGTGTGTGTGTGTGTGTGTGTGTGTGTGAAACGTAATAAGATAAATGCCCTAAGTGAACACCTCACTTTTGATTGGCTAAAATGTTACCATGGAAACCAAGCCTGGCACGTGTGAATGGAGGTGATAACGCAAATGCCAGATAAAGAAATGCTGAATCCCTGAGCTGAAAAAGACTTAAAAACCCCAAGTCTGACAACTGCAACTTGCTCAGATCCTGGGGCCCAACAGAGACCCTTCACGTTAAGACCGGCTCATCCCCGGAGCCAGCCCACCGATTCCAGACACCCACTCTGGGCCAAGGCTCCAGCGGGGATCCGAAGCACCGCGCAGGAAGTGCTGCGGGCCTTGCCTGCGCAACCACTGGAGCCAGGCTACAACATATGACAGACTGGAGGTGAGTGAAGTGAGTGTGTGAACGAATGCGATCCCATTTCGCCTTCTATTTGTTTTATTGTTGCTTATGAATAAATACTAGTACAGCCTGATCCTACGAGTCACTGGCACTCTCTTTCTCTCGCTCTCGGCTCCACCCCTAAACCTGACAGGAGTCAACATATGAAAGAGGTATTACTAAACAGATGGTTCATTCTAAAACTACAATATAAGTGACCATGTTCTGCATAAACAGATGCAGTGTTCCTCCAAAATCTTTACAAAGAGATAGCAATCCAAAGCAATTTTTATAAAAATGGAAGAATATACATCATAAGTCAGGTTACTTGTCAAATATACTGGTGAATATATCAGAAGGATCGGTTG
This sequence comes from Montemys delectorum, assembly GCA_019843815.1. Taxonomy (NCBI): domain Eukaryota; kingdom Metazoa; phylum Chordata; class Mammalia; order Rodentia; family Muridae; genus Montemys; species Montemys delectorum. Next base: position 38,820 of record JADRCD010206230.1, on the reverse strand, counting down.
TAGGCCTTAAATACAATATGATAACAGTCTAAAGATCTAGATTGTTGGGGGCTGGCGAGATGGCTCAGCGGGTAAGAGCACTGACTGCTCTTCCGAAGGTCCTGGGTTCGGATCCCAGCAACCACGTGGTAGCTCACAACCACCCTTAATGAGATCTGACGCTGGCTGAACAAGCAGAGAGGCCAGATCGAGCAGGGCAGTCCTGAGTTCAATTCCCAGCAGCCACATGATGGCTCACGGCCATCTGTACAGCCACAGTGTACTCATACATATAAAATAAAATAAATAAATCTTTTTTAAAAAAGATCTAGATTTTTAGAGTCTATTGATCTGCTAAAACAATACAATTCGAAACGTTTGATTTTACAGTCACAAGTATTTTATATCCAATATAAAGATGTGAAAGGATGGCTTATGAGGACTAAAGTTAGCCAAGGAGAAAATTTAATTATGGGGTGGACTTGTAACATTGTAATATTTTCACAGTCATTGAATTTTGAATTACTTTTCTATTGATACAACAAGACACCCTGACTAAGGTAATTCAGAGATATCAAAACTTATCTGCAGCTTGGAATTTCAGTGATGTAGACTTTGAGATTCTCATGCTTGGTTTGATGCTGCTTGTGTCCTAATGCTAAACACTAGCCCTCAAGTTCTGGTTGCCCCCATGAGCAGCTAGATACTCACATAACTAATATACTCATTTTAACCAGTTAATAAAAGACTAGAGCCTGTAACTGGGCAGTAGAAGAAGAAAGGTGGGACTTGAGGATTGAGTGAAGGGGTTGCAAGAACAGAGAAGAAGACAGGACATGAAAAGGTAGGAGGCTGCGGTCACGTGGACAGGAAAAACAGCAAGTCAAATGACATATGGCTGGGAGAAAAATTAGAATAACTCAAAACCTGCCCAATCTAGGCTTATACCTCTTAAACAAAATACATGGATTTTGTGTTTCTTATACAGACTAAACCCAAACTAACCTGAGATAAATTCCCAAAGAGAGGCACAGCACTCCAGGAAAAGGGACAGTCTAGAAATATGCTTTAAAGCTGCAGCAGGGTGGAAATCATATGCTCCTGGGCATCTTGAACAGTGCTGGGTTCTAAGGAGTCAGAGACAACATTATGGGCAGCCCTTCCTGAACCTTCATGTGAGCTCACTGTGGTTTTGGAACTGATACTGAAGAATGAAACTAATAAGCCAAAAAGTAACAATTATAATACACTTGCTTATGTCAATGTAACTATTATGTCAGTGGTAACTGAGATGTTCCCTCCTAATCCTGCAGGCCCCAAGTAAACTGTATCTAGTGACAGAAGCAGCCCAATTCTGGCTGGGCCAGACCACTGTACCAGTGCTGCAAGACAGTGGGAGCTCTTTACACCTGGGAGATAGACTGTATGCCATGGGCTTGTTTAAGGAAGCGTGTCATTGTGGGTGAGGGCTTTAAGACGCTCATCCTAATGCCCTGGAAGCCAGGCTTCCCCTGTGTGTCTATGGAACGAGATGTAGAACTCTCAGCTCCTCCTGCATTAAGACTGTCTGGATACTGCAATGCTCCCTCCTTGATGATAATGGATTGAATCTCTGAACCTGTAAGCCAGCCTCAATTAAATGTGGTCCTTATTAAGAGTTGCCTTGGTCATGGTGTCTGTTCACAGCAGTAAAACCCTAAGGAAGACATGATCATGCTTCTATCAACAGCGACTCTCTCAGCGGCATTCTGGGGAATGATACTTCAAGGCCCATTGTATGCAGAGGCTGTGTGGCCTAGCCCAGCTGTTGCAACTCTCTGAGTTAGTTTTGGAGAGCCCAAGCCCAGAGGTGAGCAATCTTCCAGGGGTGTGGAAACGGCTTGGTCATCTATGCTGTTGACTGACTCTATGACCTTCACAGGCACTAGATTCAGCAGGTTCAACTATGTTTCTAAAACCCACTACTAATCCTCAGCCTCCACACAAGCTCTCTACCCTTTGCCACTCACTCCTTGATCCCCACCCACACTGAATGCCATGATTCCACTAGCAGCACTCGCCACCATCATAATGTCTCATAGGTGTCAACCCAGAGAAACACTTGGGATGGCCCATCACTGGCCATTTGAGCTGTTCCCCTACCTTGCTAACTTGGTGTGATTAAGCCTCCTTGAACTCCCAAAGTCTCTTTTCCACTTCACTTAATGTCACTCAGTATTCTCTTAATATCAGCTGGGAAGTAGACAGTCAGGTACTGGAATCCTTGTTTGTCATCTATGAGAGAAATTCATTTTGAGATACCAAAGACTTGGGAGCTGAAGTTCCCTCTAGGCAACCTGTGTACGTACATCTTCCCGATAACCTTGACCCATCTCTACACCCAGGATGTCTGACACAGCCTTGTTCACAGCTATATACTGTGTCTTTTTCCCAATTTTCCAAATTCAAAGAATTCTGCTTGCCTCTGCCTCTTGAACACTAGAATTAAAGGTTTGTGTCATCAAGCCTGTCCTAATATGCTATAAATTTTAGGAAATTATAACAAGAAAATCTTTGTGTTTACTTCAAATACAATTTAGTTTTCAGTCCTTGGGATTAAACCAAAGGTTTTGCACATACTAGGGCAGCCTACTTATAAGCTATACCCCCAGCCCCTCATCGGGTAATGATATACAGGCCTTCAAAGTCTGTGTCACAACACCATTCTTCTTCTTATCTTCATTATATATACATCTGTCTGTGTGTGTGTGTGTGTGTGTGTGTGTGTGTGTGTGTGTGTGTGTATGAGAAAGAGAGAGAGAGAGAGAGAGAGAGAGAGAGAGAGAGAGAGAGAGAGA
>JADRCD010206230.1:1259-35994 GCA_019843815.1 Montemys delectorum | reverse complement strand
AGAGAGAGAGAGAGAGAGAGAGAGAGAGAGAGAGAGAGAGAGAGAGAGAGAGAGACTGCCCAAGTGTGAATGTCTGAGGACAACATGCAGGACTCAATCAGTTCTCTACTTTCACCATGTGCATGTAGATTCAAGGACAAAATGAAGGAAAGAAGGAAGAAAGGAGGGAGGAGAGGAGGAAGGGAGGGAGGAAAGAACTGAAGAAATCCTGTTTTCTCTCAAAGCAACTTAAGTATGAGTCACTAATTCCTGACTTAGTAAAATGACAAGACCGCACCTAGTGGTAACAGCAGTACAGTGCAGGATGAATTCTGCCTAGGCTATTAGCAGTGTTGACCACTGACTTCTTTTTTTTTTTTTTTAATTAGGTATTTTCTTTATTTACATGTACATTTTCCCTTTCCCATCTTCCCCTCCAAAACAAACAAACAAACAAACAAACAAACAAAAGCAAGAACAAACCCCTTTTGCCTCCCCCTTCCCCATGCCTGCCACCCCACCCTCTCCTCAGAGCTCCCAGGGACCCAACCACCAATCAAGGACTATACAGGGTGGGATTGAATGTACTGGAAGCAGGTATATAGTAGAGGACTGCAAATTTGACCACTGACTTCTTAAGACACCTATTTCTTTTCAAAACTTAAGTTCTTTAATTGTCTCTCCCCAAGTCAAAATTTCAGGATTTGGTTTTGCTTTTCATGTTTGTGTGTTGGAGATGTGACTTTGGCTTTTGAATTTAGCTGTTGTTGCTTGGTATGAAATAAGTAGCCCAGAGGATGGAAGTCCAGTCGAGATGCTTAGGCTGACTCTCTTTCTTCTCAAGGGTTCTGTACTCACTATGGGGGTGAGATATCAGGGCGCAGCATCCTACCAGATTCAGTTCTGGTCTAGGCAAGCATACGGGGAGGCTGTGCAGAGCAAGTCCACAGCATCCTGACATCTGGAGCTGTGTGGAAGACAGCCTGAGACAGAATGGAAAGGACAAGTCTTCCTGGGGTGGGACCACTCACCCAGAAACAGAGGGTGCAGGGATGTTGGACATGTGTAGGAGGGTTGTAGAAAAGTGCCAAGAGTGGAAAGAGTTAGAGGAACAATGTGGGCAGAAGCTGGGAACTGGGTACGGGCAGGGTAGTTGGACCAAGAGTCAAAACCAGAAGTGTCAACAACCTGTTTGAACGCAGAGTTCGAGAGCCTGCACCGTGGGGAATACAGTGGTGTACAACTGGGGTAAGACGAAAGGGTGGACTGCAGGGGAAGCTTAAACTACTGCCAGCCGAGGGTGCTGCCCAAAGCATCCTGGGAGAGTCAGCAGCTGGCAGTGCAGTGCTGGCAACCACAGCCCTGAGACCTCCCAGGTCAGATGAGCTGCGGGGCTGCAGAGGAGGAGGTCAGATGAGCTGCGGGGCTGCAGAGGAGGAGGGTTTGATCAGTTTCTCTGCTGTTTATAAGGAAGCTGGCTCTGAAATTCTGCTGTGGATGTCTTACCTTCTTGATAAATTTCACCTCATAGGAACTGAAATAATCATGAACTGTTTTTCATTATTCATCCGATTGCCGAAATATTCTTGTTAGACACCCACTCTTCCAGAAGAGCTGTAGCCATTTTGTTCTACTCCTCCCAGCTATTTCATACTGTTGTAACATGCCTGCCAGTCATTGACAAAGAGAAGTGACTTGGCTTAAAGCAAGGACATTCTGACCACACACTCTGCTTTGTTTTGTATGATTGCTCTGTATGAGGTTTGCTAATCATAAGAAATTCCACAAAGCTTTACATAGGACCCATCTAATCACAGGTCAAAATATCTTAAATCAGAGCTGACCCCTTCCTGAACCTACACGTGAGCTCACTGTGGTTTTGGAGCTGATACTGAAGAATACAACTAATAAGCCAAAAAGTAACACTTATAATACTCTTGCACTGTTATGTTAATGCTCTGAAATTCCCCTGTTCACCACCCACCCACCACCCCCTTACCTTTCAGGACCATTCAGCTAGAGGTTAGCTGCTAATACTTTGCCTAGTAAGCAAACTGTTCCCATTCTTGCCCTTTAAACTTCTGAACCTGCTTTTTCTTATAAAAAGCCTACCCTGAGAGCAAACAAGTACAGCAATTAGGCTTCTGGATCCTTTTTGTGGTCCTGAACATTCAGTACTAAGTTGTGCATTCAATAAGTTGCTTACCTAATATCAGTGTTTCTATGATTTGAGTGGCATGGCAACTCCTGAACGCCAACATATACTCTAGTAGAATATTTGAGTTTATCTATTAATATTTGTAAACCCTAGACTGATTGTGGTCTTGTGTGAGGCCAGTGCAAGTTAGTATAGTTGTTGGTTACTAATTACAAGTTGTACAAAGTCCAAATGATGGGTTATGTACCCTTCCTCCTCTTCCCCTTCTTATTTCTTCCCCCCTTCCTCTTCTTCAATGTTCCCAGAGTCACACAGGTAGGATGGTGTAACTGACCTTTTTTTTGGCCTGCGACCACTTTGCCTATTTTGCATCTGGAACAGCTAAGATTCTCTTCATTCTCTAGTCCATTAAAGAAAGAAGGAAGGGGAGGAGGGAGGGAGGGAGGGAGGAAGGAAGGAAAGAAGGAAGGGGAGGAGGGAGGGAGAGAGGGAGGGAGGAAGGAAGGAAGGAAAGAAGGAAGGAAGGAAGGAAAAAAAGAAATTGTATGTTTTTCTCTCAAATGACCTTAAATATGAGTGAGTCATGAAGACTAACTTGGTCCTGAGCTAGTGAAATGACAAGATCACCATCTAGTGGAAGCAGTACAGCGCGGGGTGAATTCAACCTTAGGCTTTTAGAAAAGGGCTGACCACTGACTTCGTTTTGGTTTTTGTTGTTCTTTCTTTTCTTTTTTTAAAGATTTACTTATTTTGTATATGTGAGTACACTTTCAATGTCTTCAGACACACCAGAAGAGAGCATTGGATCCCATTGTGAGCCACTATGTGGTTGCTGGGAATTGAACTCAGGATCTCTGGAAAAACACTACTGAGCCATCTCTCCTAGCTCCGGTTTTTTGTTTTTTGTTTTGTTTTGTTTTGTTTTGTTTTTTTTTAATGTAGCTTTGGCTGTCATGAAACTCTGTAGACCAGGCTGGCCTCGAACTCACAGGGATCTGCCTGCCTTTGCCTTCTAAGTGCTAGAATTAAAGGTTGAGCTACCGTTACTGGGCAACCACTGACTTCTTAAGACACTTATTTCTTTTCAAAATCCAGTCTCCTGAAATTGCTTTCCCTAAGTCACAATTGTAGCATTTGGTTTTGGCTTTAAATGTTTGTGTGATGGGGATGGGACTTTGCCTTCTGAATTTAGCCTGTTATTATTTGGTGTTAAGGATGTGAGGTCGGAGTGTTAGACTGCCTATCTTTTATATGAAAGGTTCAGAACTCATTATGGGGCTTAAGATATCAAGGTGCAGCGGGCTACTAGATCCAGTTCTGGTCTAGGCTGGCAGCAAGAATGTGTCTGTGCAGAGAGTTAGGGGCAGCCTGACTGCGGTAGCAGGCTGGTGGAGGGAGCGGGGGTCCTGGGGGGCCAGAGCCTTTCACTCGGAAACAGAGGGGCAGGAGGGTGTTGGAAGTTAGGTTGGTGGAGGTGGACCGTTAGAGTGGTAGTGGGTAGAGAAGGGACCTGTTGGAGAACTAGGACTGCCGGTGAATGATGCTAGGGAAGTGGGGCTAAGGAGTCAAAGTCAGAAGTACCAAAGGTCCAGTCCCGAAAGGAGCTTGAGTCTACACTGTGGGGAATTGCGTGATGGAGACCTGGGTGCTAAAACTTCCCTAAGCCCGCAGGTGCCACAAGCACTCTAGGAGAGTCAGCACTCAGCAGCACAGCAGCAGGAACAGCAGCCTCAGGGGCCCAGGTCAGAGGAATGGGGTGCGATCCGTTTCAAAGGGAGGTTAACTCTGAAATTCTGCTGAGGGTGTCTTACTCTTGTCCATAAATTGTATATCATACGAATTGAACGAATCCTGATTTGTTTGTAAGATCGTCTGGAGAGGGGAGGGGGGAGGGAGAGAGAGGGAGAGAGAGAGAAAGAGTTGGGATTGGATGTTTTGTTTTGTTTTGTTTCGTTTCGGTTTTTTTTTTGTTTTTTGGTTTGTTTTTTTTTTTTTTCTTTCCAAGACAAAGCTTTCCTGGCTTTCCTGGAGCTTACTCTGTAGGTCAGGATGGCCTCGAACTCAGAGATTAACCTACCTCTGCCTTCCTTGCAGGCTGTCATAATGTTCTTATTAGAATACTCAAGTAGAATTTTTGAATTTAACTGTTGCTATTTACAAACATGGTCCTTTTACTATTGAAATGGACGAAGTTGCTCACGAGTCAAGCAGGGGAGCCGCAGGGCGGCAGGGACAGGATCCTCTCAGCTTCTGAGTGACAGAAGTGGATAAGCGACCCTCTCTGCCCCTTCCCTGCAAGCAGAGGACCTGCCTCCAGGGAGTGCTTAACCCAGAGACTCAGGTGAGATCTGCCATTTTCTCTCTGGTGACTTTCTAAGGCGGCACCAGCAGGGAGGCACAGGCCTCACCAGTAGAAGGGGAGTCGCAGAGCAGCAGGGACAGGACAAGCACTAGTCAGAGACACCAAGAACATCTAATATCAGAGATCAAGAGATGGAGAAAGGCAAACGCAAGAATCCTACTAACAGAAACCAAGACGGCTTGGCTTCATCAGAACCTAGTATTCCCACCAGAGCAAGTCCTGGATATCCCAAAAACACCAGAAAAGCTAGATTTGGATCTAAAATCATATCTCACAATGCTGATAGAGGAACTTAAGAAGGACATGAATAACTCCCTTAAAGAAATACAGGAGAACACAGGTAAAGAGGTACAAGCCCTTAAAGAGGAAACAAAAAAAATCCCATAAAGAATTACAGGAGATCACAAGTAAACAAGTAGAAGCACTTAAAGAGCAAACTCAAAAATTCCTTAAGGAATTGCTGGAAAACACAAACAAACAGGTGAAGGAATTGAGTAAAACCATCAAGGACCTAAAAATGGAAGTAGAAACAATAAAGAAATCACAAAAAGAGACAACCCTGGAGTTAGAAATCTTAGGAAAGAAGTCAGGAAACATAGATGTAAGCATCACCAACAGAATACAAGAGATAGAAGAGAGAATATCAGGGGCATAAGATAACATAGACAACATTGACAGAACAGTCAAAGAAAATGCAAAATGCAAAACGACCTTAACCCAAAACATCCAGGAAATCCAGGACACAATGAGAAGACCAAACCTAAGGATAATAGGTATAGAAGAGAGTGAAGACCTCCAACTTAAAGGGCCAGTAAATATCTTCAACAAAATTATAGAAGAAAACTTCCCTAATCTAAAGAAAGAGATGCCCATGAACGTACAAGAAGCCTATAGAACTCCAAATAGACTGGACCAAAAAAGAAATTCCTCCTGCCACATAATAGTCAAAACAACAAATGCACAAAACAAAGAAAGAATACTAAAAGCAGTAAGGGGAAAAGGTCAAGTAACATATAAAGGCAGGCCTATCAGAATTACACCAGACTTCTCACCATAGACTATGAAAGCTAGAAGATCCTGGGCAGATTCATACAGACCCTACAAGAACACAAATGCCAGCCCAGGCTACTATATCCAGCAAAACTCTCAATTACCATAGATGGAGAAAACAAGATATTCCATGACAAAACAAAATTTTCACAATATCTTTCCACAAATCCAGCCCTACAAACGATAATAGATGGAAAAACATCAACATAAGGAGCAAAACTACACCCTAGAAGAAGCAGGAAGGTAATCTTTTAACAAATCCAAACAAACCTAATTCCACCTCTTACAACAAACACAACAGGAATGTGACGATTCCTTTTTCTTAATATACTAATATGAAAATTAATATTACCAACATATCCTAATAGATTGAAATCCAATAATATGAGGAATTAGAAATGTGTTGATTGTCATCCAGTGGTCCCTCTAATTTGGTAATTGGAGAAATAGTTCCAACATTGTATAATCTATATCCACTTTCAGCTTGTTTGTTTGTGACAGTGTCTTGCTGTGTACAACATAAGGGTCTTGAAATCTCACTTCTCCTATTTCAACCTCTCTATTAGTAATATTGTTTATTTCATGTCTTTACACTATACTATGGTTTTCAGAAGAGCTTATATATTTCAAAAGTATTTATATACCCAAAAGAAACATAGACAATTAAATTGGGAGGTGGCTTGTAAGAGAACAACAAAGAGTAAGACTGAATGATTTGCCTGACGTTTGCAATTCTTGTATCAAGGTTGAAGAAGAGGACTTTATAAGTTACTCTTTCTTTGAGATGAATACTTTTCCAAATTATGACAGCTAATGAACCAAATTCTTACCCTCATCCAATGTCCGTGCCACCCTCCAAGCAGAACCATTGTTCATTCAATCAGCTGGTGAATGACTTTATGGATAGACCATCTTAAAACCTACATCATTTCCTAAATGAATGTAACCTGTTCTCTGTCGGCTGAGAATAAAGTCACTCACTCAAGTCAAATAGCTTTGACCATAGCAGGAAGTCTATATCCAAAAATCGTGCCTACAATTCATTTCTTGGTGCAGCAGAACTGTCAACTCTCAGCTTAGCTACGATGGAGGTAAAATCCTTTGGTGATTTGAGGGTCTTTGAAGTACAGCCTTATTACAATGAAATCCAATGTCTAAAAATTGTTCTTATTTTGGGCTTGTACCACAGTAAGAGCCAAGATTTTAAACTCTACTAAATACAAAACAAACAAAAAGACTTTATATATTTATGTTCATTTAGGAAAATACCAGTAGTGATATATTATTTTGAAGTATACAGTTAATATGTTTGGAGTTATTTAAAATTTATATTGAGAACAACGTATTTTCACTATAGCTGTAGACAACCATCTACATAAGAGTGTTAAATTGATTGTTGTTTTATATCAAACAACTTTTATAATACTTATTTGTGTTATAATATTTTATAAATTTTAAGGAATATAACAAAAAAGATATTTTAGGTATTGAAGGGGGGTCTCTAGGAGGAGTGGGGGTACAAAAGGGAAACAAGAATGTGATTTAATTCTATTTACTTAAAATATGTTTTTAAATGTTAACAAATTCAGCTAAATTGAAATCATGTAACTTTTCTCATCATAATCCAATAAAAGTTTAAAAAAAAAAAACTCAGGTGACAGCAGATGCTGGAGAGGTTGTGGAGAAAGAGGAACACTCCTTCATTGCTAGTGGAATTGCAAGCTGGTACAACTACTCTGGAAATCAGTTTGGTGGTTCCTCCAGAAATTGGACATAGTACTACCAGAGGACCCAGCTATACTACTCCTGGGCATATGTCCAGAAGATGCTCCAACATGTAATAAGGACACATGCTCCACTATGTTCATAGCAGCCTAATTTATAATAGCCAGAAACTGGAAACAAACCAGATGTCCCTCAACAGAGGAATAGATACAGAAATTGTGGTACATCTACACAGTGGAGTACTACTCAGCTATTAAAAACAATGAATTTATGAAATTCTTAGGGAAATGGATGGATCTGGAGAATATCATCCTGAGGGAAGTAACTCAATCACAAAAGAATATACATGGTATGCACTCTCTGATAAGTGGTTGTTAGCCCAGAAGTTTGGAATACAGGAAGAACAACCCACAAACCACAAGAAACTCAAGAAGAAGGAAGACCAAAATATTGACGTTTAATTCCTTCTTAAAAGGGGGAACAAAATACCCACGGAAGGAGTTGCAGAGCCTAACTATGGAGCAGAGACTGAAGGAAGGACAATCCAGAGACTGCTCCACCTGGGAATTCTTCCGATATTCAGTCTTCAAATCCAGACACTATTGTGGATGTAGGCAAGTACTGGCGGACAAGAGCCTGATATAGCTGTCTCCTGAGAGGCCCTGACAGTACTCGACTAATACAGAAGTAGAGGCTCACAGCCATCCATTGAACTGAGTATATGGTCCCCAAATGAAGGAGTTAGAGAAAGGACCAAAGGAGCTGAAGGGTTTGCAGCCCCTTAGGACGAACAACAATATGAACTAACTAGTACCATCAGAGCTCCCAGGGGCTCAACCACCAACCAAGGACTATACATGGTGGGACTGATTGTTCTGACAGCGTGTGTTTAGCTGAGGATTGCAAAATCGATCATCAATGAGAGTAGAGGCCCTTGGCCTGTGAAGGTTCTGTGTCCCAGTGTAGGGGAATGCCAGGGCCAATAAGTGGGAGAAGGTAGGGTGGCAAGCAGGGGGAGGGGGGAGGCAACAGGGGTTTGTTCTTGTTTTTGTTTGTTTGTTTGTTTGTTTGTTTGTTGGAGGGGAAACTGGGAAAGGAGAAAGCATATGACATGTAAATAAAGAAAATATCTAATAATAAAAAAGAAAAGAAAAGTGTGTCCAGACCTTGAAAATGTGTGTCCTGTTCTGTGGACATGCTTGTAAGACTATTTATTGTCTCATCCTGTTTCCACAGTTAGAACATTCATTATAGAGTGTGAATACGTGAGAAATCATCTCTTTGAGTAATTGTCTTTGCTCATCTACACCTGTAATTTCCTTAAGTCTTCTTACTTACAGGAAAGCATTGTGCCTGATAGCACGGGGTCAAACTGTACTCTTTCGTTTCAGAGAATGCTGAAATTTCAGGATGTGGCTGGGCATTTCTCCCTGGAGGGGTGGGAGTGCCTGGACTCTGCTCAGAGAGCTTTGTACATTGATGTGATGTTGGAGAATTACAGCAACCTGGTCTCTGTGGGTAAGAATATTTTGCTTGTAGAATTCTTAACTCATTTTTGTATGTACCAACATTATAGGTTGGGAACTCTCTGTTAAACAGTCTTGAAAACAACAGGAAAATAGGGAAGGTTTGACAATAGAAAATAAGTTTTTTGTTGAATCTGAGAAAAAATAAACCCTTTGATTCTTTTAAGGAAGCCTTCAATCTTAAGAGAAAGTAGTCTCCTGAACAGTCCTCTTCATCGCTGTGAGAAAGCCAGTGACTGATTCTTCTGGCAATTCTTTAATCTTCCTCAAAGGCTGTCGCTTTTGCATTCTGTTTTTGAGAATCCATACAATTATAGTGAACGAAGGACATGGACTACTGACAACTCTATTTTAAGGAGTTGCTTAATACAGAGCTTAGGGTGATGGTCATTTATTGAATGTTTAAACTTGGAACAAGCCCTAACGGAATTGTACTCATTTTCAGAGAACTACTGCATATGTGATACTGTCTGTCAACATGTGAAGACTGAAAAAGGAGTCTTGTCAGTGTAATGAGCTTGGTGAAATGCTTCATGGTCCCTCCCACTGTGCACTCTATAAAAGAAGTGACACTACAGAATCCTCTAACAACTACAGGTGCTGTAATGAGCAGCATGCCTCTGTTGACTTGTCAAATCCAGATAGACATAAAAGCACGCACACTGGAAAAGAATCTTGCAAATCTACAGACTGAGAAATTTTTCAATTTGTATTCGAACATTAGTCAAAATCAGAAACTCTATACTGCAAAGCAAGAGCACAGGCAGGGAGAATATGATGGCCATTTTGCTACCTACAGTCTCATGCAACAAACAATCTGCACTGGAGAGATACCACATCATTGTGGGAAATGCTTCATTACCTCCTTAAGCCTAACTGTGCATCAGCGAACTCATACTAGAGAGAAACCTTACAAGTACAACGTTTGGGACAAATCCTTTACCCAGTGCTCAAGTCTTAAAACACATGAAAGACTTCATACCAGGGAAAACCTTACAAATCCAGAGAATGTGGGAGTTTATTAAGTCATCAGCCTTTAAATTCCATCAGGAAAGACATAATGACAGAAGTCATTTTCAAGAGAAGCCTTACAAATGCAATGAGTGTGACAGATCCTTTATCCACTATTCATCATTTAGAAGGCATCAGAAAACTCATTCTCTAGAGAAATTATACACATACAAAGAATGTAGTAAACCCTATATTGAATTATCACATCTTAAAAGGCATTACAGAATCCATACTGGTGAAAGGCCTTATAAATGTGATGTATGTGACAAATCCTTTAACCAGTGCTCAAGTCTTAAAACACATCAAAGACTTCATACTGGGGAGAAGCCTTAGAAATGCAAAGAATGTGGAAAATCATTTCCTGGCACTTAAAAGCCATGAGAAAATGCATACTGGAGAGAGACTTTACAAATGTAAGGAGTGTGATAAATCCTTTGCCCACTCTTCCAGTTTCAGGAGACATCAGAAAATCCATAGTGCTGAGGAACATTATATGTGTCCTGAGTGTGGCAAAGTCTTACAACAGCTTTCACACCTTAGAAGCTATTACAGACTCCATACTGGAGAGAAGCCTTACAAATGCAATGAGTGTGACAGATCCTTTACCCATTATGCATCATATAGAAGGCATCAGAAAACTCATTCTTTAGAGAAATTATGCAAATGCAAAGAATGTGGTAAGTCCTTTCTTGAATTATCACATCATAAAACACATTCCAGAATCCATACTGGTGAGAAACCTTACAAATATGAGGTATGTGACAAATCCTTTATCCAGGACTCACATCTTAGAAGACATCAGAGAGTTCATACTGGAGAGAGACCTTACAAATGTAAGGAGTGTGGCATATCTTTTGCAAAGAGCTCAACTCTTCAAGCACATCAGAAAATTCATGCTGGAGAAAAAAGCATAATAAAGCAAAGAATGTGATATACCCTTTATCTAGCATATATATCTTAGAAGACATCAGAGAGTTCATATTAAAGAGAACTTACATGTGTAAAGAATGTGACAAATCTTTTACTCAGTGCTCAACTCTAACAACACTTCAGAAAATTCATAGTAAAGAAAAAAATACCCTTCTAAATAAAGTGACAGAGCATTTATTCAGTCTATGCTTACAAATCACAACAGTATAAATAATATAAACATAAATATCCAGACATGGTGGTATACAACTCATGCCCTTTAATCTCAGCACTTGGGAGACCATGCCAGTTGGATCTGAGTTTTGAGTTTGAGGTCAGCATGGTCTACAGAGCAAGTTCCAGGACAGCCAGGGCTACACAGAAAAAAACGTGTCTCAAAAAATACCAAAAAGCAAAGAAACAATTAAAAAAAAACTTATGAAAGCCTTTAAGGAAGATTTAAATCTTAGAAAATATCAGAGAATTTATGTTAAAATAAAATTTTCCAAATTGAAATTACATGAAAAGCTGTTTTTTGTTTTGTGTTTTAAACATCCATGGGTGCTTTGTACAACATGATGCCTGCTGCCTCTGGAGGGCTAAAGAGAACATCAGATCCCTGAAGCTGGAGTTAAAGACAGTTGTGATGTGTTGTATGTGTCCAGAATTGAGCCTTAGTCCTCTAGAAGAGCAGCCAGTGCTTTTGCTTTTAGCCACTATGTTACCTCCTAGCTCATGGGGAAAGCTGTAATAAGAACCTTTATCTTGTCCAACATCCTAAAAAAAATCATAATATTCCCCCGTGTGGTGGTACATATCTTCAATCCCTGAACTCTGAAGGTAGAGGCAGGTGGAGTTTGAGGTAAGCCTGGTCTACAGAGCAAATTCCAAGAAAAATTCCAGAAATCTCCTAAAACCAAACCAACCAAACAAATAAACAAAAATCCCTGAGAATATGGAAATTCAGTCTGAAGTACTGAAGGAAGCATGTGGAAGTATTTACTCCAAACTCTAAAATGATACAGCTTCCATTAATGGCCAGTGGACCTCATGGAGGTAAAGGAGACTCGTGAGAGCCTCCCTCAGCCATGAGGTAATGGTAACTGCTCCTGTCTTACACACTGGCTTGTTCTTAGGGCTTTCACAACAGTTGTGGCCTTTGCCTTACCTACCTCGTGCTGCAAGAGGAGGCTTCTTTCACAAAGCTTGAAAGTAGTACAAACAGATAATCATAAACATGAATATTTATGTGCAGGTAACAACAAGATCATTAACAGAACATCAATAGGTTCTACCCTTGGACCTATAATTCTCACACTATGATTTTTTTTTACCATGTTTACAGTACCAGGCATAAATTTACCTTTATGGAGCAGACCTCAAATCCTATCTAGGAAACAGGTTGATTGTGCCCATTAACAATCATGTCAGTATTGCACCAGTAAGCACAACTCGGCTTGTAGATCAGTGTTGTAGGATAAAGGTCATGAGAGAAATATGACCATTGACATCTTTTCTCTGCTAGCAGCCTGCATAAGCCCTTGCAGTGCTACAAAAGCTAGCCAGCAGAGAAAGTTTCCTAGTAAGTTCGAAATTGCTCTGCTATATACATACTCCAACCAAAGTGTTTGGTGTCTTCAGCAACGCCATGTGCTTACAGTGGCCAAGACAGATCATTGGTAATGATCTGTTTGATGTGGAGTTCATCTGGGCCTGCCATGATCATAAATTCCTAGGCAGATACCAATACTGCTAGAGAGAGTTTCATTTTATAGCCCTAGTGTCTGGGAGTAACGTTATTTACCCATGTGAGATATATATGTTCAAACTGTTTAAAATTATACTTACTCTTAGTTTATAAGATAGTGGTATTTCATAAGACTTCTTCATTTCTTTATACATCCTTCTTTTTGGTTAACCCACCCACTCTTCCTCATTTCTTCCTGTCCCATCCCTAGTTCAACATTTAGCAATCCTCCGACTCTTTTATATCACATTGTGTTCTACTATCCTCTCTTACTATATTTTTTACTTGTGTTGCAAAATGATAGGTTCCCATGCATGTTCTTCATGGACATCTCATTTATGTTGATCTTTCACCAGTCCCTTCTCTTTCCTATCAATCCAATACATATTTGAACTATTCTGTCCCTACTATACTCACTCTCTAAGTTCATATCACTTATAGTCTATCCACTTTATTCTCTTAAATCTCTCCACTAATGATCCATTTCTAACTTCCTGGCTTCTACATGTAGTCTTACTTGAAAATACAAAAAGTTTGAAACTAGAGCCCACATGTTGTGTCATACTTGTGTCAGTTGATGTACATCTAGATTGATTTCATACCCTGGACACTGTGAACAAAGCAGCTATGAACATGAAGGGCAGGTGCTCATGAGTAAGATGGAAAGTTCTTGGAATTTATGCCCAGGAATGGATATTGGTGTATCAACTTCCTCTGGTATTAAACCTTTCATGTTGGATGATGCTCCTTAAACACAGGATATTAAAATATAAATAACTAAATAACTTCAGGAAGTCTCAGAAATTGGCAAGTGTCACTAGTGCCCTCCTGTCTCAGGCATATATAATCTCTAAGGACTACAGATGCTGTTAGACAAGGTGAGGTGCACAAAAGATGCTTAGACCAGCCATGAAGCAGACGCCTGTTGTTGCGGCCAGTGGCCACGGGTTACTGGGTTCCTGAAAGGCAATCTGAGGGTGGATGGGGAGGATGGCAAGAGAAATAATGAGCCAAAACAAAGTTCTCTGATCAAGGCTCAATGTTTTAATTCTAGGGTCTGAATTTAAAGGGAGGAGACCCATCCCCCACTTTGCCAGGATCTTGTAGCTTTGTCAGGAAGACAAGCTCAGCTGCTCAGCAGGTAGTGGCTTCTTGGGGGGGGGGGGGCTGCAGACGTGGCAGAACAATAGACTTTACCTAGGTCAGAAGACTTCACTCTAGGTGGGCTAGCCAACTGTGGCAAATACAAGGTCTAATTCAGCCCGCTCAAGAGGTGGGGTGGGGGTGGGGATGGGGGTGGAGGTGGGGGGTGGAGCCACAACCTGTCAAGCTGCTTGGATCAGATAAGACAAGCGACCCGGAGGAGTTAGTGAGTGCTTGAAGGACACACTTCTCACCTCAAGTGAGTTGTCTATAAGCTGTGCAGTGATCCCCAGGTTTGCAGCTTCGTTAGCCATCACCTTCATGGTGGATGCAGGTGTTATGAAGTCTTTTATGCTTCTATCAGGAACTGCTCATTCTTGTAAGTTACTCCAATCAATCTCACTGGGCTTTAGAGATGACTCCGAGGTTAAAAGCATTGTCTGCTGTTTCAAAAAGACTCACTTTGAATTCCCAGCACCTTCACATAAACACTCAATCTGTAATCTCAACTTCAGGGATTCCATGGCTCTCTTCTGCTCGCTACGTGCGCCAGAAACACAAATGGTACATAGACATCCATGCACAGAAAACATCACTAAAAAGAAAACAAATAGAAACCTCATTGGTTCGCCAAGTTAGACTCTATTGATTCCCAGCTTTAGTTTTCAGGGTTTCTTATCGGTGATAAGTAGATGTTTTTTCATCTTTTCCACAGGAATAGCACCACACATTAGTGCTGAAATTGGGTCACACATAATTTTCATAATTTCATATATTCCTTTTTCTAGAACATCTATACTGATTTCAAAAGTTGATTCTCTGGTTTGCACTCTCACAGATGTGTATGACCCTCCTTTCCCACATTTTGCCAACGTCAGCGATCATTTCTACTTCTGATGATGGTCACTGTAGCTAGAGTAGCATGCAACCTTAAAGAAATCCTAGTCTGTATTTTCCTGATACCTCCTTTTGTTTGTTTTGGTTTTAGTTTGGCTTTACTTTTGCTGTTTGTTTTTGTCTATTTTTGTTGTTGTTTTTCTTTTCTTTTTTACTGTTTTAATTTTGGGATTATTATATAAACACATCATTTCTCCTTTTCTTTTCCTCCTATAATCCTCTCACATACCCTTTCCTGATCTCTTTCCAACCCATAGCCTCTTTTTCTATTAACTATTATTACATGTGTGTGTGTGTGTGTGTGTGTGTGTGTGTGTGTGTGTGTGTAGATATTTCTCAATTAAACCTACATGAGCCATATATTGTTACTTGTATGTACATTTTCAAGGATGGCCATTTGGTATTGAATAACCTTGGAGGAGACTGTTCTTCCTTTCCCAGCATTCCCTAGTTGCCTGTAGGCTTGATGCTTCGTGAGTTTTTCCCCAACCACTTTGGCAAGTCCATTTTCCATGCTAAGCTCCAGTTGGGGAGGCTATATTGGTGTGATTTTATGGATATAGCTTCTGACATTACTAGGAAACACAATCTTCCAGCACACTCCCTGGTCTTCTGGCTCTTAATCTTTCTATTCTCCCCCTTCAAAACTATTCCTTGAGCCTTACATGCAGGAGTGTTTTGTAGAAGGGCTGGCCTCTACTACTCTGCATTTTGATTAGTTGTGGGGTTTTTTGTAGTGTTCTCTGTTGCAAAGAGAAATTTTCTTGATAATGGGTGAAGACTATGCTTATCTGTACGTGCAAGGAAAAGTATTTAGATTCTTGTTAAGGATTATTCTATTTTAGTAAAGATGAGGTTCTCCTCTAATATTCATGACTTCACTAGCACTGAATAAGTAGCAAGATTTCCAGTGTCAGCTATGGTTTCCCTTTTAAGAGGGTCTGAAGTCCCAATAGAGAGCTGTTGTTTACCAAGGTATAATTTGTCACTATTGCACTCTTAGAGTTATCATGTTATGATGATCATTGATATGATTTGTGGGCATCATAGGTAGCTAGGATTGTTGATTGACTACCTCCTTTGGAAGCTCACAGGATGCCAGAAGTTACCACAAAGCTATTCTTCATGGAGGAGTTTATTTTATTTTCATAAAAGGTATCTCTGTGTATTGCCAGCTGTCCCTAGACTCACTGTGTAGTTCAGGCCACCCTTGATGCCAGAGTTCCCTTGCTTCTGCCTCCTGAGTGGTGGTTTCGAAGGCTTGAATGACCTTGATCAAGTGCACATAGCTTTTATTATCATATCTTGGCAATTACTCATGATAGTCCACAGCCTGTTTTATAGTCATGAGTGAACAGATCGTTCTTATGCCTGTTGACATTAAAGACTTCTAGTCCACTAAATTGGAAACTCATGTAAATAGGTGAGTTTCCAGGTGCATATACTGTACCAAATTTAAACAACGAAATAATGAATAATATAAACAACTACAAGTATCAATGAGACTGAAGCAGGAAAATATGACCCCCCCCCCAAAAAAAAAAAAACCCCACAATTCCAGGTCCAGATTAACAGGATTCTATCAGAACTGCAAAGAAGTTAACAGCAAAGCTACTGAACATTCAACACTTCTTGCCACAAAAAAAAGAAAATATCTTGACTCTTAGTAGTTAGTACCTGTGTTAAACCAGATAATGATACAGCCAAAAAGAAATGACAGACTAGTGTGGCCATTTAAAAAGTTTGTTATTATTAGCTAATTTCCACATGCATATATGTATGTGTGTGTGTGTGTGTACAGCATATGTATATATGCAGACAGACACTGTGTGTATAGACATACTGTATGTATGTGCATATATACATATATATGTGCCTCAAAAGTGATATATATATATATATACACATACAGATGTATACCCACACTGAAATGCTGCCCAATCTCACCTACCTCTGGTCCTCAGTTCCAGCAATCACTCTACTGTGTTCATCTCTATTCATATTGAATGGAACCACTGAGCTTGAGACTGTGAGTTTGGACCCATGTGCTGGAGTCTGATGACAACTAAAGGCAGTGATTCTTCTATAGTCTATCCATAGCAAATGTCTGAAATGTCTGAGAGATAAAGTGAGCCATTCCCTGTCCTGGCTGACTGTGGTCTTCTATGAAGTCAGTGCACAAAAATATAGTTGCCGCTGGATACTGATTACAGTAGTTGTATGGAGTTTAAAGAATGGCGTGTCTTTGCCTCTTTCTCTTCTTACTTCCAGACCAGTCCCCCCGCCCCCACCCCCTCGGTGTTCCCAGAGCTAGAGATGGAATGGTGTGACTGACATTTTTAGGGCTGGGCCCCCATACCTTACTCATTTTCTGTACGGACAGCTAAGTGTCTGCATTCACCATTGCCAATTTTTTTTTTTTTTCAAAGAAATTTTCTGTTTTATCTCAAAGCACTTTTAACCTGAGTCACAGAAGACTGAATTCCCTTTGAGTTACTGAAATGACAAAACCACCATCTAGAGGTGGAAGCAGTACACAGCGGGATGGATTCAGCCCTGGGCTCCAAGCAAAGGGCTGACGACTGAATTTTGATACATCCATTTCTTTTCAAAATCCAACTTTCTGAAATAATCTGTTCCCAACTAACAATTGTAGTATTTGGTTTTGGATTGTTACGTGTGTGTGTGTGTGTGTGGGGGGGTGTAGATCGGACTCTTGCCTCAGAATGTATCCTGTTATTGTTTGATATGTGTAGCCCACAGGCTGCTAGTCAAGTTCAGGTGTTAGACTATCTTGCATCTGAAAGGTTCCGAACCCAGGGCTGGGGGCAGGTACTGAGGTGCAGTATCCTCTTAGATCCACTTCTGGTCTAGGATGGCAGTGGTCATGGCGTGCAGAGACTATTCAGAGCAGCCTGACTTCTGGAGCCGTGTGGAAAGCAGCCTGATATGGAGTGGGAGGGACCGCTTTCCACGGGGCGGGGAAACTGATCTAGATAAAAGGAGTGATGAGAAAACGAAAGCTAGGAAGGCCTGGAAAACTCAATTGGACAGAGGATTTGAACCAGTGGGCTGGGTCAGAGAACCTACGTAACCGGAACCTGTCTATAATAGGCGGACCCAAAGGCGGCTCCAGCGACCGCAGAGGGAGGGGCCGGAAAAAACCCTCCATTCTCTGAGGGGAAATCTTTGTTTGCGGATTGGGTGGCCAGAGTCACTGGCCAGAGTTTCAAGTGGATGTGAAAACTTCCTGCAGCCACTGGAGCCTTGTGGGACGGTCTGGGGGAATCACCAGTCAGCACCACAGTGGCGTGGCGGGAACCGCAGCCCGGCGATCCTAGAAATCTCCCAGGTCAGAGGAGCTGTAGTGAAACAGGTAGGAACTGGACCAGGGGCATGTTCAGTTTTCTGCTGCTCAAGGATATCGCTTTCACAATTCTGGTGAAGGGTAATACCCTTGAAGATAAGTTTGAGAACGTATGAAATGATTTTATCATGTGTCTGTGGTTTCCAGAATGTTCTCATAAATGTATCTCTTAGACTAATTGAATTTATTTGTTGACATTTGCAAACACGGTTCCTTTTGCTGTTATGCAAAAACTAAAACTTGGAATTTACATTCAAACATACTTTTTAACGCCCTTTCCTATTCAAGAGAGTGGAATTTGACATGGAGACTTTAAGGTCCCAGAGAGCTTGCTAACAATCAGCCCTCTAAGGAGTAAGTGCAGATTTTGATCAGTTCGGGGATTTTTTTTTTTTTTTTATGCCATACTACACAGTTATGTTTGTAAATTTTAACAATTATTAAGTAAAGGTTTAACTCACCACTAATTTTGCATTTCAGATGCATACACTCTGATGTAAATATAACAAATAAATGTGTGCTCTTACGCTGAGATTGTAAGGCATACCTGAAGAGTCCAGAAAAGTACAGTGTGCAGGCTGAGTGTGGGGCTATCAGGCCACACTGTTTACATTAGAAAAAAAATATATAGTAGGACAGAGTTAGAGAGCATCATTCCTGGTGCAAAAACACACTCTGACAATGGCCAAATGGCCAGACTCTTGCTTTTTAATTTCAGGGTTGTTGATGTGCAGTGATGTGACTGTGAACTTCTCTCAGGAAGAGGGGGAAATGCCTGGACCTCACTCATAGGGTTTTGTACTGAGACTGAATATTGCAGAACTGCAGCAGTCCTGTTTCTGTGGGTGACAATAGTTTCTTGCAGTTTTCTTTGCTCCTTCTCAGGGTTCCTGGGGAAATTACTCTGTATGTGTGTGAGCTGTGTGTGAATGAGCCTCACATTTCACAGAAGAAAGTGAAAGCCCCAGAGAAAAAGACAAAGTTTTTATGAAATTTCATCTGTTCCTCATGTTTGTCCTTTGGGTACGTGTAAGGTTCCCTTCATTTTTGTTCCAGGATGAAACCAGATACTTATAGTTTATAATATCAGTCCTGTAATAAAAATTCACTTTTTCCCTTGAGTTTTGAGTGAGCTATAAATAGAAGTAGGATTCAAGTTATGAAAACTCAAAATGCTCCCTGTGAATGTTTTCAGCATGCTGACCCTATATAACAGTTGGGGAATCATTTGTAGAACCCTCTGTTCCCTTTTCTGTATTTCTACTGAACACACTACTGTGTTAGAACTCTTGGTACTTACTGAAGAATCTCTCATGTACAGGGCTTGCACTTTTCAGGCAGCAGGACTAAGTGCCCTGGAAGGTGGAGAGAGAGGCAACAGCAACAAAGGATCCAGGTATGTTGGAGGATTGGCCAAGGGATGGGAAGGAGTTCAAGTGACAGTGGAAATGGGACATGAAGTCAGAATTGCCATATTCTGTTGTAGAAATCATTCTGGAGAATTCCACTGAGAAAAATCTCCTCAGAATTATCCTTTGTAAACTTTAGGAGATTCTCTATGTAAGAATAAACACTAGGAACAATTACAATTTGATTTGATTTTGATTGTGAGTGATACTATCTCTCTTCCATTCATATTGCTGATCATGTATTCGTACCAATATTAAATGACTTTCCTTTCTATAATTTTAATGTAGTGCTTCACTAGGATACTTGATGCCTTTAGGTTTATGCTTCAAAATTTTGGGACTTGTTGCATTTTCTTTGGTTCTAAATCTTTTAAAGTTAATTTCTTCATTCCATAAAATAATGCCAGTGGAAATTTGACGAGCATTGCTTAATATCTCTCTGAAGTATTAAATTCCATCTTCACTGTCTTCCCATTGGTCTTTCCTATGGTTAGTCTTCATGGCAGTACTCAACAGTTTGCATCGCTATAATCTTAATGTATTTTGAAATCACCTCTAGGTTTGATTCTTCTCCCATAATTTTTGAAGTCTGTGGTTTCTCATAGGGTTTTGCATTTTAGTATTATTTTTTCTGTTTCTACAAAAATAACTAAGATTTTGGTATAGATTGCTTAGAATATTTATAGTACACAGATCTCCTCTACATTGTCTTTCTATATTTGAATTAAAATATTCTAGCACTGTGTCTTTTAATGTATTCTGGTTTCTATCTGCTGATGGTGTCTGTGTTTCAGATTCAGAGAAGAGAACTTTTAAAACATTAGTATTTGTTTGTTTGTTTGTTTGTTTTTCCGAGACAGAGTTTCTCTGTATAGCTCTGACTGTCCTGGAACTCACTCTGTAGACCAGGCTGGCCTCAAACTCAGACATCTGCCTGCCTCTGCCTCCCAAGTGCTGAGATTAAAGGCGTGCGCCACCACTGCTGGCCCAACATTGATATTTGTTAATTTCTTTAATTCTGTTATTTCTAGGACATAGCCACACTAGGAAGTATTTCTTGCAGTAAGAGAATTCTGCCTGGGAATCTCCTATTGTTATATGGTTGATATTTGTGAATACCATTGACTTTCTGTCTGGTTTCATTGTGCCTCGCTCGAAGACGGGTGGATGTTGAATTTTCCCTGCATCACTGTCTGTCTGTTTTCCCCCTATAGTTCTATATTGATTGCTTCTTGTATTTGGACACTTTTGTGAAATGCATTCATATCGAATACAATCCTGTTTGTCAGTTTGTGTTCTTTTGTCATGATATGTAGTTCTGTTCATGAACAAGTTCCCTACATCCACATACAGACGTGTTTTTACTCTCTGTTATGATGCAAGTTTCACTGTTACAGATCATACATGAAGGTCTGAGATTCATTGTACACTGGGAGAGAATTTGACCCAGTTTCATATTTCTGTGTGGATAAATACTTTTCCAACATCACTAGTTGACAGAGCTGCCTATTATGCAACACGTATGGATGTGGTGTTTTGGTGATTCACATGGTCATTGCTATTGGTCTGGTTCTCAATCTGCTGCTCTGTTTCATTGGGCTGTGGCTCTACTCATTTGCCACTCCCATAGTATTGTTGGTCATATGGCTCTGCAGTATCATCTGGAATCAATGCTAGGACAACTTAAGCTCTGCTCTGTACTCTCAGGGTTTCTGTGCTTCCATGGAAATTTGTCTCTGTAGTGTATCTGTGAGGTGTATGATGGGGAGTTTGATTGTCATGGAGTTGGAGTTAATCATATCAGTCTCTTTCATTAGTATTGTAATTTTCATAGTACTATGTCCTGTTCCATGAGCATGGAAATTCTTTCCATCTTCAAGTATTTATTTAATTCCTTCAACAAAATAAAGAGTTCATTTTAGAGGACTTTATTTTGCTTATTTCGGTTTTTGGGTTCTTTTTCCCCATTAGAACAATGTATTTTTCAGTCAGGAGTACTGGTGTATACCTTTAATCCCAGCACTTGGGAGTCAGAGGCAGGTGGGTTTCTGTGAGTTTGATGCCAGCCTGAGAGTTCCAGGACAACCAAGCTGTTACACAGAGAAATCCTGTTGGGGGCAGGGATGGGGGTTAGTGGTAGGCGTTTCTCTTTAGTATTAATTATGTAAATAGCAGTAGTAACAGTATAAGGGTCCTATAATTGGTTGATTGTATAAATGATTAAAATTTTGCCTCCAAATAGGTATTGATACTTCCTACATTTAAATTTCTACAGATTTTATAGTGATTAATTTTTATATTTAATCATTGCATATTGAGTGTACTGTGATCATAGTGCTCCTCACCATTATCTATCCTTTTCTCACCTTCCCTATAATTCCTGACTATCCATATTTACTTCCCAATTATTGCCAATTTTATTTCATGTGCCTTATGTGCCAACCTTGGAAGAGTAGGCAGGGTGTCATTTGTGTGCATAATTCTAACTGCTATGTATTATGATATATTATGACAGCATAGTTTTCCATACATCACCTCCCTATGCTCTATCTCTTACAGCTTTTTCCCCGCTTCTTCTGAAGTATTACCTGAGATTTGGATTTTTGTCATGTAGATCCCAGGCTGTGTAGTCCGCAATCTCTGAAATAACTGTTTCATGTTGTAAACAAGGTTTCTCTGTCCTGGGCTAAAAGCAGCACCAGGCTATGAGTACAAAGAGAATGAGCTAAAGGCCAATGTGAGTATCTGTACATGTAACAAAAAGTCAAGAATAGATTCTTCCCTAGGGCCTGCCTCCTCCTAGTCATAGGCTTTTGGTCAGCTTTCCAGTGATATCCGTCTGTTTCCTAATGTGGAGCCGGCCACTAATCCAACCAGAAAGACTTCATTAACTACAAAGCAGTCTTGGCACTGTTACACTGGTGTCCAGCAGGTAGGGATTTTAGTACCCAGGGTTCACTTCAGGATATGGGCTCTGTTACCACAGCAACCTGCACAATACAATTTGGGAATATGAATACTACCACCAGGAAGTCCAAGATAGCTGTAGACACTGTGAGTGGTCTGCTGACTTAGCATCTTCTTGTAGATATGTAAAATTCCAAATGATGTTGTATATGGATTACATAGGTTATTAAGAGGACTGTCAGATCTGAACTTTTTCATGGACCAGTACAAAATTTTTGAATTGCAGAATTCTTTTTCCTACATGAAGGGGTAACTTGCTTTGTGACTTCCTATATCAACCCCTGTAGGTTTTTTTCTTTCTTTGTCTGGATAACAGTTGATACACTGTTGACTTGCTGTGGAAGAAATGGACACCCTTGTCTCTGTCCTGATTATAGAGGAATGATTGCAGTTTTCCTCACTGAGTGTAAAGTTGGATGTATGCTTGTGGATTCTAGTGTTTATGATGTTGAGGTATGTGTCTTTAGAGCTTTTATAATGGGTAAGTGTGGTATTTTGCCACAGGCCTTTTTGGCTCTATTGACATGATCATGTTTCTTCTCTCACTAAGTGTAGTTATTTGCTGTTTTACATTGATTGCTTTGTATATGTTTCTGAAACATTTGTACCCCTGGCATGAAGTCAACCTGAACTCTACTTCTATATAGTTCAGAGAGAGTCTCTATTGATTTCTATCCTGACAATTGATCTATGCTTCTTCTTTGCATGTATTTGTCCTTATCTGCTTTGGACATCAAGGTCTAATGCAGCTTTGTATGATATGTTATTCCTTTAGAGAATGCAGTGAATCTGGCTAGTCCTGGAATATTTTTAAAAGAAATTATTAGTGCTTAAATCCCAGTATTTGTATAAGATCTGTTCTGGTTTTATAACAGAGAAGACTATTTCTAGGAACTATCCTTTTCTCCTACATTTCCAGTTTATTTGGGATGACTTTCTACAGCACTTCATAAAGCAATACAGGGTGTCCATTGTTATGCCCCCTTTCAGCTCTAATTTCATTCCTTAGGCATTTACTCTCTTAATTGGGATTAGGTAAAGCATGCTTTATCAGAATTTTTATCTCTTGTTACATTGTCTCCTGGTATTGTTCAGTGTGTCTCTATTACATTAATTTCTACAAAGCATTTCTAATCTCTTTCTGTGTATTATTTTGGATTGACTTATCCTTCTGTTTATGAGCCCTCAGGTACATAATTATGGACATATGTCCTTTAAAACCAGAGCTCCTTGCTACCAAGCTTCTCAAGATGTCTTTCTAACCCCAATTCTGGGTGACTAGTTTTCATGACCTCGCACTCATCCTGGCATGACATTTCAACAAGTTGTCCTCAGTGCTCCATGAATTCTGTCTCCCCGTTCATTGATTTGGGTCTTCCCAGTTAGTTAATGAACAGTAAATGAGCGGCTGGAGAGGCAGCTCAGCACTTCAGAGGACTTGTTCTTCTCAAGAGAATCTTGGTTCAGGACTCAACATGGATGCGATAACAGTACAGGAAAGAGCATGGAAGTGTCTCTGCTAGCATTAGAGTAAACGTGGAGCCTGGATATGTGACAGTACAGTTGACACCTCCTACCAACATTGGAAGTTAGAAATGATCCCTGTGTATGACAGATAATGATGTTTGTGTTTGTGGAGCTCAGAGCTGGAGACTATCCTGTGCCCACTGTAATGGAGCAATGGAAGATTTATCACATTGATGATATAGTTAGGTGCATAGCAGTAATTGTTATGAGGATCCACTCTAATGGTAGACAAATTTATATCAGGAAGATGTCATCACCCAGCACCCCATCAACAAGTCTGCTGTTGAAGGAAAGTAAATTGCATCAAATGTCACAGTTTTCTGGTAACCACAGGTCCACAAATCTCAAAACCTCTTCGATGACAAGTGCCCATTCTTAAGTACTTCATTTGCGTTAGTACAATAAGTTAGGTTAAGGGCTCTGTGTTAACTGTGTCCTAAGTCACACCTAGCAAGCTCTTTGCAGTTGAGCTTCAAAGATCCTGAAGGTGGTGCATATTCTCTAAGGAGAATTTGCTGCATGTGGTATATTCACTGGAAGCTTTTGAGGTGGCTGCATTTCACCTTCATCTTTACACTGATGTCAAATTCCATGTTGCTGCTGGGAATTTCACTGACCTCATGTGACCACTTGGAGAGCAATCACATCCCCTGTGTAGTTAGGATTCTCTAGAGGAAAAGAACTGATAGAGTGAATCTATATATAGATACAGAAAGGGATTTCATTAGAGTGGGTTACAGGCTATGGTCTAGCTTGTCCAGCCAATAAAAAGGCCAAGTATCCAGTAATTGTTCAGTTCATAAATCTGTGTATCTCAGCTAGTCCTCAGTATACACTGAAGTCTTTGAGAAGTAGGCGCTAATGGACTTGGCGATGAGAGCAAAGGCAAGCAGGAAAACAGAACAAGCTTCTTTTTTTCATGTCACTTATATAGGCTGCTAGCAGAAGGTGTGGCTCAGATTAAAGGTTCATCTTCCCACCTCAAAAGAGCCATATTAAAAGTGGGTCTTCCTACTGGGTTGAGGTGGCATGCACCTTTAATCCCTGAAGTTACAGGGTGAAGGCAAGTGGATCTCTGAGTTCGAGGCCAGGCTAGTCTACAGAGTTAGTTCCAGGACAGCCAGGGCTATACAAAGAAAGAAAAGGTGGATCTTCCCACATCAAATGATTTAGTTAAGGGAAAAAAAAATCCTGTATGTACCCAGACATTTGGGTTTTAGTTCATTCAAGATGTAGGCAAGTTGACAACCAAGAATAGCCATCTCACCCTATTTCTATTGCTGTTCATCTGATTCTTCCTCTTTTGTTGTTTAGAAATAATGAGTCCTTCTTTACTGTCTCTCCTCCAGTTTTTGCTAGGTGGGATTAATGGAAGTCTTGAATTATATCTGTTTCCCTTTTCAGATTTGAGAAATTCTTACCTATTGCCCCATGTTATAGATATAAGAGCTACAATTTGATTTTGTCTTGTTATTGTTTAGATTTTTTTTGTTAATAGTATTAGTATATAACTTCATATAAGTTGTCTTTCTTCTGCCTTAATTCACTGAGTATCTTTTGAATTCTTCAAGTAACTCATACATATCTATGATTGATGTCTAGAGATTTAGTTTACTTAAATCATTTACTTTGATTTCTTTGAATGCTTTCTAGACTCTTATTTACATTTAAGAACTTTGCACATGTCTATAATTAGAATATTATAGAAAATAGTAAAATAGCTTCTTCCAAGTCACAGGGAATAAACATAGAAGGCTTTGTTCCATTTTTAATCTTAGAGAGGCTATCACTTCAGTGGCATTCCTTAGAAGGACACACCTTGTCCATGTACCTTCCTTCTCTTTTCCCTGGCATCCATGAGATTTGTTCTGCCGTGCCGTCAACTTTAATGAGTCTGCCTTGACATTGCCTAAAGCAATGTAGAACTCAGACATCCCACTTAAACTACCTACTGACCTTTCACGTGGCTTCAGAAGGGTTGCAGGTGACAGGTATTCTCACACAGAAGTGCAAATACAAGTAATACAGCAGCACGTCCATCTTGAGGAGAGAATTAAATTGGAAAGGTACACTTTACCTCAGTGAACAATGTATGGTCTGCCTAGGTGATGCTGAGATTGACTGTAACTATATCTGATGACAAGTATGCCATATTGAGAAGAAACATGATGTTTGCCAGATAGACTGAACCACTGCATGATGTATCTGTTCTCCAAGATAGCATGACACACATGGCGAATAATGTGATCAGAGAGTCAAATATTGTATTCCAGGTGTTTTCTACTATATAGAAAAGCTGACAGCAATATGCAATGATGGGAAATTTTAGAACCCCTCAAACCTTTTCTCAGGAAATGACCTATCTGGGATTGTGATTGTCTTCATATTGGACATGATTTTCTATATCTATGCTGAGAACACACCATCGTCCCCTTACCCCATGTCATTGTGGAAGCAGTCCTTTTCCTAAGCTGTGAGCTGATACTGTCAATAAACACTCCACTCCTGCCTTACAGATGCCGTAGAAGGAATACCGTGCTGAGTTGTTCATTTGGGATGCTTTCCCACCTCAAGGCCCCATCATGATTTCCAGGTCCTTCCTCCTGTACACCTCATTCCTGAAGGGCAACTATATGTCAGCTTCCTTTCCCAACCCAACTACTGCCGTTCCATTACCGATTTTGTCTTTATTCCCCACATCCACCCAGAGCTCTTGTTCCACTCTCAATATGCTCTGTCTAGAGCAGTGGTTCTCAGCCTTCTTAATGCCGTGGCATACAGTTCTTCACTTCTAGTGAACCTCAACCATAAAGTTATTTTGTTGCTACTTCATAACTGTAATTTTGCTACTGTTATGAATAATGTAAATATCTTATATGCAGTATGTCAGGTAGATCCCCCTAAAGGGATCTAAACACACAGGTTGAGAAACACTTGTCTTGTCCTAGACTCACACTCACACCCATGTATATAAAAATGGGCTTAGTAAATGGGAGAAAACTTGCATGTATTTTCTTTCCTTGTAGGAAGTACAATTCATATAATTTATACTTCTATTGATTTTAATGCAAAGATCATGATTGTAATTTGTTTTGTAGCAAAATAAAATTCTGCATGTAAGTTCATTCCATTTCTTTTCTGTTGTTGGGAATCTAGGATGGGTTCATTTCTTATCTTCTTTGAATAGTGTGGCAATAAACCTGTATGTCTGTCTTTGGTAGAACTTAGGGGCTGTGTATTTTTGCTGTGGTGGTAATATGGTGGTTAAGATTTTGGGTTGTGAAAACTCCAAAATGATTTCCTATGGTTTTTACTGGTTCATAGTCCCTTTGAGGAATGAATAAGTGTTCCACTTTTCTATTTTCTCAACAGCATTTGCTGTGTTTTTTTTTTCCTTTTTCTGTATTTTTTGTTTGTTTTGTTTTGTTTTTTTGAGGCAGAGTCATACAGTGTAGTTCTAGCTGGCTTGGAACTCTCTGTCTATACCAGGCTGGTCCTGAGTCAGCTGCTGTTTCCTCTTGAGTAGTAGGAGGAAATAAGACCTGCTATACCTTCTCCACTTTAGACATTCTGAATAGGGTAAAAAGGAGTATCTGTTGGTTTTGAATTTGTAATTACCTCATGGCTAAGGATGATTAACACTTTTTTTTTAATGGCTGACAGTCAGGTGATGGTGGTGCGTGCCTTTAATCACAGTGCTCTAGAGTCAGGCAGATCTCTGAGTTCCAGCCTGATTCACATAGTGAGGCTGTCAAGAGAAATGGCTAAATAGTTAAGAACAGTTTTCTGAGCCAAGCACATGCCTGAAGGTAGATAGCCAGTAGAAATGAACACAATGGCATCCTTTTGTCAAAATGTCATGTTAGTGTGTTTTCTTTTTATTTATGTTATCTTACTTTATATATACATATCTATATCTATATATCTATATCTTCTGTCTTTTTACCCTACTGGTCCTTTGTTTAATGTATTATGGCTTAAAGATTAGTGTTTTATGAGATTGCTAAGTGTATTGTGCAAACTAGTAGATCTCTGTTTCTTGTGCCTTCTCTTGTCCTCTTTTTTGATTGTTTTATCCAATTCTGAGGTGCTAGCTTTTGCTTTATCTTATTAGATTATATTTTTATAATTATCTCTTGGAAGCCTCTTTGTTTTCTAATGAGAGACAGAAAGTTGTGGGTCTGGATAGGAGGGGGAGGGGGGAGGAACTGGGTGGAGTAGAAGGAGAGGAAACTAATCAGGATATGTCATGGGTGTACTGGTTTGAACAGGAATGGTCCCTATAGACTCATGTGATTGAATGCTTGGCTCATAGGGAGTGGCATTATTAGGAGGTGTGGCCTTGTTGGAGGAAGTGTGTCACTGTGGGATGGGCTTTGAGGTCTCATATGCTAAAGCTATACCCAGTATGTCACACAGTCTCCTACAGGCTGTGGATCAAGATGTAGAACTCTCACCTCCTTTTCCAGGACCATGGCAGCCTGCACACTGCCATGCTTCTCTCTTCCAATGAACTAAACCTGTGAAACTGGAAGCTAGCCTCAAATAAGTGTTTACCTTTATAAGAGTTGCTATGGTCACGGTGTCTCCTCACAGCATGAGAGACCCTAAGTAAGACAATGGGAGGGAAAAAAACTATTTTCAATAAAAGACAAAAAGAAGACAAAAAAATTGGTATGATCTCCATAAGCTTGTGTTTAAATGCCTGGCCCATGGAGAGTGGCAATTTTAGGAGGTGTAGTCTTATGGAATAGGTGTGGCCTTGTTGGAGGTGATATGTCACTGTGTCACAAAATAAAACAAAAAAAGCACTTGTTGCTCTTACATAGGACCTGGATTTGTTTCCCAAAAATCTACATAGTAGCTCATAACTGTCTGTAATTCTAGTTCCAGTGCATCCAATATACTCTGATCTTTGTAGGCACCAACACTTGCATAGTATACGTACATCTAGGGCAAACATTCATATACATAAAATAGAAATACTGTAAAAGTGAATACATAAACACATTGGCTCTTTTGTGCATTTTCTGTTAATGACTGCCTTTTAAATAAATATTTGTTAACTTTATCTTAAAGTTATGAAGATAGAGGTGGTTGCTCCCTAGCTCTCCTCATGTGAAATATCTTATTTCTTATTTTCTCATGGATAATTTCTTTTTGACTGATCTGTGTATATTTGCCTTTAATTATTATCTGCAATGACTTGAGTAGAATAGAATGTGTTAATTCATGAGTATCTTCAAATGTGCTTCTCTGTCAATTTTAAAACATAATTTTGACTGCAATAATATGGTTGACAGTTACTTTGCGGTATTTAAATATATTTTTCTATTTTCTCCTTGCTT
This sequence comes from Montemys delectorum, assembly GCA_019843815.1. Classification (NCBI taxonomy): domain Eukaryota; kingdom Metazoa; phylum Chordata; class Mammalia; order Rodentia; family Muridae; genus Montemys; species Montemys delectorum. The sequence continues at coordinate 6,869 of JADRCD010206230.1, read as the reverse complement.
TAGAAATTATTCTGGTATTATTCTGATATTTGGGTTTTTTATGTGGTTTGACATTGTTCTTTAAGAGAGATTAATTTTTTATTTTACATTTTTGATGCCTGATGTGAAAGAGCAAGAAGGGATCCAGCCATTGTTCTTGAAACAGAAACTCAGAGCAGATCAACGGGAAGAAATGGCTGCTTCTCCTGTAAGTACATCCTAGGTTTGTGTCATGTTGACCACTACTATTACTACTCTTCCTCTTCTTCTTCTTCCTCCTCCTCCTTCATTTTAATGAGAATTGTTATATATTAAAACTGGAAGCCTTTATTTCTGTTTCTGATAATGTTTTCTGAGGTGTTTGTTACCCATGAATTCCTTTTTCTCCCAAACTCAAGATTAACTTTTTAAATACATGGCTAGTACGTATCACAACCTTTTCTCTATTCAGCCCTCTCCAGCCAGATTCTGTGTGCGAGTAACTATTCACAATAAAAATAAGACCTACATTTTCAGTGTGGTCATACAAATATGTTGTTGTTCAGTTGCTACAGAAGATGGATTTGTGTACTTATAGGTTAGTTATCACGGCCTTGTATGCCATGTAATTCCATCTGAAGGATATACTTAGGTTTCCTTGAACTAGGTTTATGAAAGTATAGACACCTTGAATTCCTTGCTAGAATCCCTAATAATTTTTTGGAAAAGGATTCAAAGACATACTATTGGATTCTAAATTGGATTATGATGCTAAATATTGAAACTCTCTAGAGAGTGTTGAAGATGGCAGCAATATGTGCCTTGACCATGCCATGAAATTGATGCTTCTGTGAGTAGATGCAGATTGTAGTCTATTGGTTTCTTTCTTTGACGCTTGATATCAGTGTCAACAGTGATGATGATGTGTCTATGTTTGTTGACACTTGGCATTTATTCATCTCAGGAGAGTTCCTGCTCGTATCATTCACTTGATTCCAATGTTTAGTGGTAACTTCCCAGACTAGAGAGATGAGTATTTTCTCTTTGTCTTTTGTCTGTGGTTTTAGATAGCAACCCATTGTGTAGCCTCTCCTGGTGGTGAATCTTTATATGACATCATGTGGAATATCTTAGTAAGAATTTTCTTGAGTGTGTTGAGTGAGTGATGTACATAAGCCATCACATTTCACACAGAAAGGAAGATTCCTCTTAATTACTTTGCTCTAATCTCTACCTTTGGAAGAGGAAGGATGTTCCATCACATCTTTTTTTCTTTTGTTGAAGCTACTGTTTTTCATGGGTGGATATTATGAAAAAAAAAAAAAGCTGTGATTTACCTTTTTATTTCGGGTGGATGGGTGTTGTTTCAAAACAGGGTTTCACTGTGTAGACCTGGCTGTCCTAGAACTTACACAGTAGGTCAGGCTGTTCTCACAGAAATCTATCTACCCCCTACTTCCTAAGTGAAGGGATTAAAGTTATGCACCACCACTGTCTGGCCCATATTTACATTTTTTGTAAATGTTTTAATTTTTTTCTAGAGGACAGAATGTTTCAAATTCTGAGGAAACTGCTGTATAACACACAAAGTTAAAATATGCAGATAAATTTTATTTTTATTTTATATGTATGGGTGGTTTTGCCTACATGAGTTCCCTACATGTAAGTCTATGTACTACTTGAATGCCTGTTGTTCTCAAATGCCAGATAAAGGCAATACATCATGGCAAACTGGAGCTACAGGTGGATGTTAAATGCCATCTAGGTCATGGGAATGAAACCCAGGAAATCTGGAAGATCAAGCAGTCCTTTGACTGCTAAGCTATATCTACAGCCCATCTAAAAATCATCTGAAAGAATAATTTTCCTGTCTTATCTATATCACAAAAATGTACCTAAATTCATATGACACTTTCTGCCCACGGTAAAACTCTTAAATTTCCATTACAGGTTCTGTTGACATTTGGGGATGTGGCTTTGGACTTCTCCCAGGAGGAGTGGGAATGCCTGGACTCTACTCAGAGGGCTTTGTACATTGATGTGATGTTGGAGAATTACATCAACCTGGTCTCTGTTGGTGAGAACGTTTTACTTGCAGAATTCCATCTTTTGTATTTACCTGGTATATAATGTATAAATTCTCTGATACTCTCTAGAAACTATAGGGAATTAGAAAAATTCTTGTAACAAAAAAAAACCAAAGCAAACAAAAAGTGAACTTTTTCATGAAATTTCCTTTTTGTTTCCCTAAGTCATCTGAAAAATCAACAATTGCTCTTAACTACTAACTCATCTTTCCATTTCTCTTACCAAGTGTTTTTCTTCCTTCTTTCCTTCCTTTTTTTTTCTTCCTTCCTTTCTTTTGTTGTTTTATTTTTTGTTTTTTCCAAGACAGTTTCTCTGTGAAGCCTTGGCTGTCTTGGAACTCACTTTGTAGACCAGACTGACCTTGACCTCAAAGATATCCACCCACCTCTGCCTCCTGGTGCTGGAATTAAAGGTGTACGACCACGAACTGGCTATCCTCATTCACCCAAGTTTTTATTTAAATGTATGGAGCAAAGATATGCATTGCAATACACTTAGTAAATTGAATATTTTCATTTTAGTATTGCATTAAACTATTCTTCAATGATTTCTGGGGGGAAAGGAGACTTACAAAGAAGAAAAATATTTTAAATATAATTCTCCATATAGCTCTTTTTCCAAAGTTTTTTATTTTTTTCATCATCTAATTCTCCCACCTTCTGCAAGTAGTGCAGTTTAGATAAGAATAAGAATTCTGCTATCAATCCCCACAGTGTGATGGAGATCAAAATGGAGGTTATGAACATCCATACAATAATGGTGAAAATAAAAAGGACACTATTGAGAACTGTGTTGTAAATAATTATCGCTTGTCTTAGAAAACTGAAGCTGACTCAGCTACTGAATCTGTTACTCACAAGTCAATCCCTATTATTCCTAACTGTGCTCATTTCCCAGAGAAGTATCACATGTGTGGTAAATATGAGAAGGTCTTGGATCAACACTCAGAGCATATCGTCCATCAACATGTGAATATCCAAGAGAACTCTTACAAATATAAGGAGCCTGGTGAAATGGTTCATGAATCCTCTCCATTTACACCTTATAACACAAGTAGTACTGCAGAAAACTGCAACAAGTACAGCTACCAGGATGCTTCCATTGAATCATCACACCTAAACAGACATAAAAGTGTGCACATTGGAGAAGAACTTTTCTCATATAAAGAGTGTAGCAAATGTTTATGCTCCAACATTAGTCCAAGTCAGAGTATCCACGCTATAAAGTGGGAGCAAAAGTATACAGAAAGTGATAAGCTTTGGGGCTCTCCACACAAACATGTACAGCAAAGAGTTCATAGTGGAGAGAAAGCACACAGTTGTGGGAAATGCTTTAGGAGTTGCTCAAGCCTCAGTACACATCAAAGACTTCACACTGGAGAGAAACCATGGAAATGTAAAGAATGTGGTAAGTCCTTTAAATGGTTGTCTCACCTTAAAGCCCATTGCAGAATCCATACTGGAGAGAAACCTTACAAATGTAATGAATGTGATAAAGGCTTTTCGCGGTTATCTAGACTTAAAAGCCATTGTAGAATCCATACTGGAGAGAAGCCTTACAAATGTGAGGAATGTGGTAAGTGCTTTTCTCGGTTGTCAAGACTTAAAAGCCATTATAGAATCCATACAGGAGAGAAACCTTATAAGTGTAAGGAATGTGGCAAATCTTTTTCCCATTGTACAGGTCTTAGTACACATCAGAAAATTCATACTGGAGAGAAACCTCACAAATGCAAAGACTGTGGTAAATCCTTTTATCTGTTGTCAACACTTAAAGAACATTTCAGAGTCCACACTAGAGAGAAACCTTACAAGTGCAAAGAATGTGGTAAGTTCTTCCATTGGTTGTCAGGCCTTAAAAGTCACTACAGGATCCACACTGGAGAGACACCTTACAAATGTAAGGAATGTGACAAGTCATTTTCTCAGTTATCAAGACTTAAAAGCCATTATAGAACCCATACTGGAGAAAAATCTTGCAAATGTTTAGAATGTGACAAATACTTTACCCGATGCACAGCTCTTAAAAGACATCAGAAAATTCATACTGATGAAAAACCCTACAAATGTGAAGAGTGCAGCAAATGTTTTTATGTGTTGTCTCACCTAAAAAGCCATAGCAGAACCCATACTGGAGAGAAACCTTACAAATGTGAGGAATGTGGTAAGTGCTTTTCTCAGTTGTCAAAACTTAAAAACCATTATAGAATCCATACAGGAGAGAAACCTTACAAGTGTAAAGAATGCGACAAATCCTTTACCCACTGCACAGCTCTTAGTACACATCAGAAAATTCATACTGGAGAGAAACCCTACTCATGCAAAGACTGTGGTAAATCCTTTTATCTGTTGTCAAGACTTAAAGAACATTACAGAGTCCACACTGGAGAGAAACCATACAATTGCAAGGAATGTGGTAAGTTCTTCCATTGGTTGTCAAACCTTAAAAGACATTCCAGAATTCACACTGGAGAGAAACCTTACAAATGTGGGGAATGTGACAAATCATTTACCCACTGCTCAAGTCTTAAAGCTCATCAGAAAATTCATGCTGGGGTGAAACCCTACAAATGTGAAGAATGTGGCAAGTCCTTTTATTGGTTGTCAAACCTTAAAACCCATTCCAGAATCCACACTGGAGAAAAACCTTACAAATGTGGTAAATGTGACAAATCCTTTACCCAGCGCTCTCTTCTTACAAAGCACAACAGGATCCATACTGGAGAAAAACATGAACATAGGAAATGTGTGAGAGTTTTTGATGAATGAATAAGTCATAGAAAATTCCAAGGATTTATACTAATTCATGAGGACAAAATGTAGTCAGAAAACTCAAACCAGAAATAAACCACAAGAATGTTCACTATTTTGAAATCCTCATGTCCTATGCATTAGAAATTCCATGCTAGAGAACCCATGATATGCATTTATTTTTTTTTAAAGCCTTTACCTAGTGTTAAAATTGTAGATACATCTAAAAATTCATCCTGAAGGAAAACTCAAGAAACTCCTTTAATATGACTCCTCTTTTTCTTACCTTCATCATATCATTCAGGAGTCCAAACTCTACAATAGCACAAATATGAGAAATATTAAAGAGATAACTTGTGGATGTGATACATGTACATACATATCCAGGAAATCCCAAAGAATGTGCAGGAAAATTGTTTTTCAATACTCAAGAAAATAGGGAAAGTATTTATTCCAACTGAAAAGCACAGTGATTCATATAGAAACACTAAGACACAGATATTAGACAAACAAGTGTATTACAAAGAAGGAAACCAAATGCACAAGAGAATTTGTTATGTACTTGAGTGGAGGAGGATATTTCTATTTGAGTAAATATAATTCATATTAACATTTAAGTAATGCTAGTATTGGAATTTGATGAAATGTAAACAGTAGGGTTTTTTACACTTGAATACATCCATACTGTCTTGCTTACAGATGATTTTATGATAATGTATATCAATTGTTGCTGCTTCAGAGCTGATGAATCTGAGTCAGGAGTAATGAAGTCAGGTAGCTAATGACTGGCTGCTAACCATCTCCTGACTCCAAC
>JADRCD010206229.1:0-43353 GCA_019843815.1 Montemys delectorum | reverse complement strand
AGAGAGAGAGAGAGAGAGGAGAGAGAGAGAGAGAGAGAGAGAGAGAGAGAGAGAGAGGAGAGAGACAGAGAGACAGACAGACAGAGAGACAGAGAGACAGACAGAGAGACAGACAGACAGAGAGACAGACAGACAGAGAGACAGAGAGAGAGAGACAGACAGACAGAGAGACAGACAGACAGAGAGACAGAGACAGAGAGACAGAGATTCCACATGTTTGGGGGAATAATACAGGGGAGTAGTATAATTATTTATAAGAGTAGCCTGGGCCACTATGCCACCAATGAGGGAAATTTTAAACATATTTATAATGCCAAACTGAGCACAGAAATAGCTTGAGGCTATCTCATCATTTTTTTCATTGTGTCTATTCAAATATTCATCATTGCAAACCACAATTTTGGACCAAAAACAAGTCAAAATTTTATTTATCATCATTAGTAACTTGCCTGAAAAACATATCCAAATCCTTCCGAAGTGTTTGACACATCCACATAGGTCCATTTGGTAGGGCATATCCCTGGGATCTTCTCCAAGCATTAGTTTCTGAATAGAGGAATTGTTTCTGAATAGAGGATTTTGGCAAGAGATAACTTGCAAATTTGAGTTACAACTATGGGTGAACAGGAGACCAGCCTGATGATCTGTGAACTGATGGTCCTGGTTTAGCCTCAAAATCCCTTAGTTTTCTTTATCTTTAATTAATCCCAGTTTTCTCATGGAATCCCATTGATTCTCATGGAATGATAACAAACAATGCTTCTACTCTTGGTACAGATCGTAGTATCAAAAAGCCACCCAAAATCTGAGTGTTTAGTGAGAGGTTAAAGGCAAAGTTCTCTCTGGAAACAGCAGTGTGGCATAAGTCTCTGAATCTATGGCAATATTTTTCTAGGCTAGGCCTTATAATATCACTTTAAACATGTTTTTGATGTAAATGCCTTTGATTTGTTTTTCATTATCTGTGTCTAAATCTCTCAAATCTAACTGAAAGGTTTTAGTCAAGGGTTCACTCATAAACTGGAATTACTAGGGATACTTCTGTGCAGGCTATGTGTAGAAGGTGATTCTTGGTTATGTTATCCGGGTCTGGAGAGCCCAGAGCACAGATGCAAATCATCTATAGGAAATATGGTCTCTGGTACATTGGGTAGTTGTCCTTCCTGTTGTCTCCTTTTTCTTTATTTCTCTTTTTACCTGAACTCTTCTACATTGTTGATATACACTTGTATATTGTGTGTTCTGTTTGTGCATTTATTTTTATCTTTCTCAATCATTCTCTTAACCAAAACAAATAATATCAATAAGCTGTGAATCATATGCCACACATTCATACACTTTACTTCAATTTATGGAGACTCTTACCTTAGGTTCCTATTGATTAAATCTAGGACTTGTATGAATATTATTCTGTAAAAAAAACTATTTGAAAATCAAAAGAAAATCTATGTATTCATATGCACAGTACCTAGCACAGTCTGATGCCCTTATTAATTTAGTAGTCATTAAACATTGGGAAATGAATGAAGATATGTAATAATTCTTAAGGACTACAGATCAAAACATTTTGAAAATCATTATTAACTCTAATAAATTAAATCTCTATTATGTCTTTTCTCAAAACCAATTCGTAAAAGGAAAAGAAAGCTAGAAATTCACAATATGATTTTTCGCTAGTATAATATTTCATTGAACAGGTCGGCCCCATGTAGAAGTCATGGTTGACAGCTGTCTTCTGTTGAATCCAAACAATATAAAAACAATTTTTTTTAGTATAAAATAACTCTAATTGAGTTCCACAGACAATATTGGCTTCCTAATTCTATTTGAAGTAATCATTTCACTTTTTGCCAATTGTTTGAAATTTGTTCTAGAATTATAAAATCCTCATCAATAGAGGGTTTAAATGTTAGCCAACCAGTTCTTCATTTATAACATCATTATCATTATTTTAATGACTAGTAAGCTCTCCAAATTTAAATATCTCCGAGGAAAATTCATGGCCATATGAATATAAACCTTAAATGGGATGGCTAATCATATCATTTTATCTGTGTAGAGTTACTTTTCTGTTAAATGCAAAGTGCCTTACTCTCTAATGAAGAGATCACACAGGACAGGAAGGAACCTTGATTCATTCAGTTGAGTGAGCACTGTATTATTAATTTGTTAAATATTAATCTGTTTAAATGTGCCTCCCCAGATACATTGTGAGTTTCTAGAGAATAGAACTTATTCAAATCATAACTCCACTAGCTAGGGCAATGACAATACCCAGGACACATTTAATAATTATTTACACGTTAGATTTTTAGTTTCTTGACAGAAAGATCTACCATTATGTTATTTTATTTCAAAGCATTGGAGTATAAAAATTCCTTAGTAGGTGAATCCTGGAGTTTCTAGTGGCCAGAGTAGGAGAGATGCAACTGTTGTCCAACTTGAGGACCCTGACATCTCCCAAACCCAATGTAAACTGACATGTGTTGAGTTTGTTAGACATGAGCCTCAAACCAGAGGTTTAGAACTGAAAGAGGCTTCAAGATTTTTCTACTTCATCCTGGGTTCTAAAGAAACTTTCCTTTGTCCCTGTACTTCCGTTTATACAAGAGCAATTCTGGGTTAATATTTTTGAGATGTATGGGTGGCCCCATCCCTCAACTGGCTGCCACACACATCTGTTCAATTTCCTGACCCTCTGTACTTCCTCCTGTCTCCTTATACTCCTGTTCATGCCATTCTTTTTCCCTCCCCCTCCTTTCTCTCTCCCAGTTTTCTCTCTCCCTCTACCTCCTGTGATTATTTTGTTCCACCTTCTAAGTAGGTCTGAAGCATCCACACTTTGGTCTTGTACTTCATATGTTCTGTGAGTTGTATCTTGGGTATTTTGAGCAATTTCTTTTTCTTTCTTTTCTTTTTTTTTTTTTTTTTTTTTTTTTTTTTTTTTTTTTTTTTTTTTTTTGGCTAATATCTATTTATCAGTGAATGCATACCACCCATACCAGTGAGTGTTTTCTTTTGTGACTGGATTATCTCATTCAGGATGATATCCATTTTATACGCAGGTCAGGTCTAATTTAACTTCCTCATGTGGTAAAAGTATACCTACTCTCAGGAAATCCTTAAGAATAAAACAGGAGCTCCAGGTGCAGACAGAAACCAGATAGCTCCTGTGCCAGGCAGCTCTTCAGTTCCTGTGTCCTGGGGGTTCCAGGCAGGTTTCTCTGACCAGCAGTGGTAGGTCTTTCCTGAGCTCACAGGCTTGTCCTCATTCCTCAGAAATTTACTGTTGAAATGCTCATTAAACACTCTGATTTGAACACCCAGAGGAAGCTCCACTCCCAGGCGCTCTGACACACACAAGATCAGAGGTGAGGAGGAACCAACACCTGTCCCAACACTGGGAGTAACTGGCACCAGCAGGACCAGGCACACAGGAACTCCACCAGTCCAGTGACTCCGGTTCCTTTCAGTCTATCTGGGCTGGTGTCCAGAGCAGACCTTGGGCACAAGCTCTGCAGCCAGTCCCACAACACCCAGAGGAAGCTCCATTCCCAGGTGACCTAACAAGCCCAGGTTCACAGGATCCCAGAATCACAGAATCACAGACACAGCTTGACTCTGAGGAGTTCTAACACAACCAGGATCACAGGAAGTACAGGCTCCAGTCAGATTTAGTAAGGGCAGGTAGCACTAGAGATATCCAGATGGCAGGGGCAAGCATAAGAAAATAAACAACACAAACCAAGGTCACTTGGCATCATCAGAACCTAATTCTCCCACTATAGCAAGTCCTGGATACACCATTACACCAGAAAAGCAAGATTCAGATCTAAAATCACTTCTCATGGTGATGATACAGGACTTTAAGAAAGACATAAATAGCATCCTCAAAGAAATACAGGAGAACACAGGTAAACAGCTAGAAGCCCTTCAAGAGGAAACACAAAAATCCCTTAAAGATCTTCAGGAAAACACAATCAAACAGGTGAAGGAAATGAGCAAAACCATCCAGAATCTAAAAAAAGAAATAGAAATGATAAAGAAAACAGAAAGAGAGACAACCCTGGCCATACAAAACCTAGGAAAGAAATCAGGAATCATAGATGCAAACATCACCGACAGAATACAAGAGATAGAAGAGAGAATCTCAGAGGCAGAAGACACCATAGAAAACATTGACACAACAGTCAAAGAAAATGCAGAAAGCAAAAAGCTCCTAGCCCAAAACATCCAGAAAATCTAGGACTCAATGAGAAGACCAAACCTAAGGATAATAGACATAGAAGAGAGTGAAGATTCCCAATGTAATGGGCCAGTAAATATCTTCAACAAAATTATAGAAGAAAACTTCCCTAACCTAAAGAAAGAGATGCCCATGAACATACAAGAAGCCTACAGAACCCCAAATAGACTGGACCAAAAAAGAAATTCCTCCTGACACATAATAATAAAAATACCAAATGCACTAAACAAAGAAAGAATTTTAAAAGCAGTAAGGGAAAAAGGTCATGTAACCTATAAAGGCAGGCCTATCAGAATTATACCAGACTTCTCACCAAAGACTATGAAAGCAAGAAGATTCTGGGCAGATGTCATACAGACCCTACAAGAACACAAATGCCAGCCCAGGCTACTATACCCAGCAAACTCTCAATTACCATAGATGGAGAAAACAAGGTATTCCATGACAAAACAAAATTTACACAATATCTTTCCACAAATCCAGCCCTACAAAGGATAATAGATGGAAAACATCAACATAAGGAGCAAAACTACACCCTAGAAGAAGCAAGAAAGAATCTTTCAACAAATCCACACAAATCTAATTCCACCTCTTACAACAAAATCAACAGGAAGTGACATTTACTTTTTCTTAATATATTAATATGAAAATTAATATTACCAACATATCATAATCAATTGAAATCCAATAATATGAGGAATTAGAAATTTGTTGATTGTCATCCAATGGTCTCTCTAATTTGGTAATTGGAGAAATAGGTCCAACATTGTACAATCTATATACACTTTCAGGTTGTTTGTGACAGTGCCTTGCTGTGTTCAACATAAGGGTCTTGAAATCTTGCTTCTCCTATCTCAGCCCTTCTATTAGTAGTATTGTTTATTTCATGTCTTTACACTATACTATGGTTTTCAGAACAGCTTATATATTTCAAAAGTAGTTATATACCGAAAACAAACATAGATCATTAACTAGGGAGGTTGCTTGTAAGAGAACAACAAAGAGTGAGACTGAATGCTTTGCCTGACGTTTGTAACTCTTGTATCAAGTTTGAAGAAGAGGACTTTATAAGTTACTCTTTCTTTGAGATGAATGCTTTTCCAAATTATCACAGCTAATGAACCAAATGCTTACCCTCACCCAATGTCTGTGCCACCCTTCAAGCAGAACCATTGTTCATTGAAACAGTTGGTGAATGACTTTATGGATAGACCATCTTAATACCTACACCATTTCTTAAATGAATGTAACCTGTTCTCAGTGGGCTGAGAATAAAGTCACTCACTCAAGTCAAATAGTTTTGACTATAGCAGGAAGTCTGTATCCAAAAATTGAGCCTACAATTCATTTCTTGGTGCAGCAGAACTATCAACTCTCAGCTTAGCTACAATAGAGGTAAAATCCTATGGTGATCTGAGGATCATTGAAGTACAGCCTTATTATGATGAAATCCAGTGTCTAAAAATTGTTCTTATTTTGGGCTGTACCACAGTAAGAGCCAAGATTTTAAACTCTACTAAATACAAAACAAGCAAAAAGATTTTTTGTATTTATGTTCATGTACAAAAATACCAGTAGTGATATATTATTTTGAAGTATACAGTATGGAGTTGTTTAAAATTTATATTGAGAAAAATGTATTTTCACTATTGCTGTAGACGAGCATCTACATAAGACTGTTAAATTGATTGTTGTTTTATATCAAACAACTTTTTATAATGCTTATTTGTATTGTTATATTTTATAAATTTTAAGGAATATGACAGAAAAGAAATTGTAGGTATTGAAGGGGGGTCTATGGGAGGAGTGGGCGGTACAAAAGGGAAACAAGAATGTGATTTAATTCTATTTACTGAAAATATATTTTTAAATGTTAACAAATTCAGATAAATTGAAATCACGTAATGCAATAAAAGTTTAAAATGTTAAAAATCAAAAAGAGAATAAAACAATTTTTACATGGAGGTCCCCTTGGCTGGGCAGTGGTGGCACACACTTTTAATCCCAGCACTTGGGAGGCAGAGGCAAGCAGATTTCTGAGTTCGAGGCCAGCCTGGTCTTCAGAGTGAGTTCCAGAACAGCCAGGGCTACACAGAGAAACCCTGTCTTGAACTCCCCGAAAAAAAAATGGAGGTCCCCCACCACAGTCCAATAGTTGTCTGTAAGAAGCTGTACCTGTCTCAGTCAGCTGCTGATAGAACCTCTCAAAAGACGGTCACACGAGGCTCCTGTCTGTAAGCACAACGTAGCTTCAGCAATAGTGGCAGGGTTTGGTGCCTGCCCATGGGATGGATCCCAAGTTGGGCAGGTCACTAAATGGCCTTTCCTTCAGTCTGCTCCATTTTTGTCCCTGCATTTCTTTCAAACGGGAACAATTCTGATTAAAAAAAAATTTAAGGTAGATGGATGGCTCCATCTCTCTACTTGGGGCCTTGCTTATCTACTGGAAGCAGTCTCTTCAGGTTCCATCTCCCCACTGTCGGGTATTTTGTCTAAGGTCATCCCTACTGAGTCCTGGGAGCCCCTCACATCAGAGGTCTCTGGGACTTTCTAAAAGTTCACCCTGCCTCCCACTCACTGCATCTGCATATTTCCATTCATTCTCCTGAACCTTTGGGTATTTCTCCTCCCCTCCCCCCAGATATCCAATCCTGCCTCCCTTCCCCTTCCCCTCTCTCACCCAGGTCCCTCCTGCCCTCTGCCTCTTGTGATTATTTTCTTCCCCTTTCTAAGTGGGATTGAATTATCCCTAGTTGAAACTTTGTTTTCTTATTAAACTTCATAAGGTCTGTGAGTTGTACTATGGGTATTTTGTACTGTTTGGCTGATATGCACTTATCACTGTGTACATCCCATGCATGTCCTAATAGTCTGGGTTACCTCACTCAGGATGATATTTTCTAGTCCCATCCATTTGCCTGCCACATTCATGAAGTCCTCGTTCTTAATAGCTGAATAACATTTCATTGTGTAAATGAACCACATTTTCTGTATCCAGTTTTTAGTTGAGGAGCATCTGGGTTGTTTTCAGCTTCTGTCTATTACAAATGAGGTTTCTTTGAACATAGTGGAGCATGTGTCCTTGTGGTATGGTGACACATCTTTTGGATATATACTCAGAAGTGGTACAGCTGGGTCTTCAGGTAGAACTATTTCCAATTTTCTGAGGAACTGCCAGATTGATTTCTAGAGTAGTTCTTACCAGTTTGCTATCCCACCAGCTATGGAAGAGTGTTCCTCTTTCTCCACATTCTTGCCAACATGTGCTGTTATTTGAGGTTTTGATCTTAGCCATTCTGATTGGTGTAAGGTGGAATCTCAGGGTCATCTTGATTTGCCTTTTCCTGATCACCAAGGACTTTGAACATTTCTTTAACTGCTACTTGACCGTTCAAGATTCCTCTGTTGAAAATTCTTTGTTTAACTCTGTATCCCATTTTTTAAATTGGGTTATTTGGGTTTTTTTGGAGTCTATTTTGCTGAATTCTTTATACATTTCGGATATTAGCCTTCTATATGATGTAGGTTGGGCACTTTTATGGTGAGAGAAAGACTGAAGGAGCTGAGGGTGCAATCATCCCATAGGAAGAACAACATTGTCAACTAATTTGGACCCCTCAGAGCTCCCAGAGACTAATCTACAAATCAGATAGCATACATGGGCTGGTCATGGCTCCCAGGCATATGTAGCAGAGTACTGCCTTGTTTGGCCTCAGTGAGAGGATGTGCTTAATCCTGTAGAAACTTGGTGCCCCAGGGAAGGGAGGATATGGGGGAGGTAGAAGGTGAAGGTGGTGGATGGGTGAGTAGGTGGGAGTTGTGGAAGGAGGAATACCCTCTGAGAGGCAAAGGAATGGGGTGAAGAATTCTGGGAGAGGGGACCAGGAAGGGTGGTTTGGCATGCAAATAAATAAAATAATTTAATTTAAAACAAAGAATAAAATAATTTTCCTACAAAGGATCTATTGTTTAAATGAGTCTACTGTTAGGAATAATGACTGAAATATATTTAAAATACAAATATACCGAAAATAATCTATATTCTAAAAGAATCCCTAATTAAAGCATTAGTAGTATCATTTACTGGGTATATATGAGAGTCCAGAGAGGGAAAGACATCTGTTATGCCAGAATTACTTTCAATCTCAGATCTAAGTGTATGTGCCCAAAAAGACCAGCTAATGAGCAGTTAGTTACATTCATGGAAATTAAAATGATACAAAATGATTTCACATATTTGGACTTTGGAAATATTATTGACTCCCCTAGTATTTAGATTATTAGTCTATATACAGTATGGACCCTCTGATATACTGTGAAGAATGAATTGTATGGAATGCTTTTCCACTAAAATATGTTTGTTTATTTCTGTAACTCATGATCTAGAATATTTTCTATACTGTAAGATACTATTCAAGAAAATATTTTGTTATCAAAAAGGAATCCATCTTTTGTTGAAATTTTACACAATATGTCCTTTAGAAGAACCTGATAGTGATTGTAGTGACCCTCTGATAATCCAGAAGTTGACATGTTAGCTATTATTTGGGTATCAAGAAGCGTGAGAAATTTTGAATCTCTATGTTTGAGCTGGAGCAAAAGTATTTTCTATGTCACAGTGGTTGCTTTGTTAATTGAAGGCATGTCAGCCTCAGCTTTCATGTAAATATCCCCTTGAACCAAAGATTGCACCAAAGCATACGCAGGGATTTTGCTGTCCAACAACTAGCTTTTTATAAAAGCAAAACTCGGACTAAGCTATACATATCTGCCATTATTAATAATTGTAAATGAGCACAGAAATATTTACAGAGCACTTTGAGACAAGCCAATCTCTAAACCAACAATATTTTAGAAGGAGAATTGCTATTACCCTAATACTTGACACAGCCAAACAGAATATTGTGGCATCAACAGTTTTTGGGATCACAGCCTGTATGGCATACTGAAAAGTGAAAAATAAAATACTTCCTGAGTTCACTATGTTGCATAACCAGGGTGTGAACCTCACATAGGATACCAACGTGTACATCAATGCAAGTAAGTTTCCCCATACTTTACAAATATATTCACTGCACACATTAGCAAGTCTATGAATATAGCACAGAAGAACCTCTTCTAAGATCTCTTTGCAATGTCTCTAGAGTTGATCAGACATATTGATAGCTAAGATTCTTTTGTGGTCAAAATAATGTGTACAGAATATAAAGTAACTTTTATTGGTAAAACTAACTTCCCCATGAGTGACACTTCTAATACCTGGTAATATACAGTGGTTTATGTTTTATGGCATGGTTCTAGTTTTCTGATATTCAGCAGTGGTTAACCAATACTGATATCCCAGGTTAAAAGTGAGTTTCCCAGCTGCTGCTAATCAGTAGCTTCCTATTTGGTTTCCTTCAGTACTACAAGTAAATGATTCTAACTCCTATTAGTAAGCATATAGAGTTTCTTGGAGCCAGGAGCAGATGTGATTATTCCCATATCTGAAACCTTGTGCAACTTAATCACATTGTAGGAGAAGAGTGAACATGGTTACTGAGCCTCAGAACTCTCTAACCCACTTGATTTTAGTGTCTAACATTTCCTTGCCATAGCACTCCAGTCTCTGGGGCTTCTTCCTTAAAGCTCCCCTAGTCATGTTAGGCATTCTTTCCCCAGTTATTTGAAGCCTAAATCTTCCCAAGGCCTGCCTTGGCGTACCTTCTTCCTTTAAGAATCTGTGCCGCTGGCATTCTCTTCTCTTCTATAGCAATCTGCCATTAATTGGTTGGCTTAACACAACAAAATTCCGTGCTTTCCTTGTTCTGGAGAAGTGTGTCTTTTACTGAGCCCAAATCAAGGTCTCAGAAAAGCCAAAATCCCTCTATAAGATTATAGGGGTGACCTATTGCATCTCATGCCTTTTCTATTTTCTAATTGAAGCTGGATTAGCTGTCCTGTCACAGCAGACTTTGCCTCTGTGGTCACATTGTCTTTCTGTTTTCTATAGGAAACTCCCTGTCCAGATTACAAAGGCCTTTATTTCCTTTTTTCATTTTTTGTATTGGTTATTTTATTTATTTACATTTCAAATTTTATCCCTTTCCCAATTTCCCCTCCACAAGGCCCCTATCCCTCCTTCCCTCCCCCTGCCTCTATGAGGGTGCTCCCTCACCTACTCATCCACTCCTGCCTCAGGGCCCTAGCATTACCCTATTCTGGGTCATCAAACCTCCACAGGACCAAGGGGCTCTTCTCCCAGTGATGCCAGATAAGGCAATCCTCTGCTACATATCCAGCTAGAGCCATTATATTTTATTTATTGTATTTTTAATTGTTATCATAAATAAGATAATTAAAATAATTATTTATTATAGCTAATTATTTTTATCTTATGAAAACTATTATCATCTTCAAATTCTTGTTAGTCAGGAGTCAAGAGGAGGAGACTTAAGGGAGTCTTGTAAAAGGGAGGGTAATGGAATACACAGGAGAGAAAACCTGAAGGTGGTATTGCCTGGTGCAGTAAAGAAATGAACCAGATGTGACCAGGGACATCGGACAAGACAATGTAGAGGGAACCAATCAGATCAAAGTATAAGAAAGACATATATGTATGAAAAGGCCATGATAATAGCCCTAACGTTTTGTGCTAACATTAAATTTTTAAAAAGAGAGAGAGAAAAGTCTAAGGTAAGATTTACTGTGGTTCAGTTCTTCCACTAATCTTGAGGATTTTGAAGGTGTTTGCTCAATATTTTTTTTTTTAGATTTTCTTTTCTAAAATAACAATAAAGTAAAGCTTGCCTACAGATGAGCTTTAAGTTTAAAGAGAATAAATTACAAAGTACTTAGAAATGTGCTTAGCCTGTACTAAATTCTGGGAAATTTTGGACATACTTAATTATTAAATTACAGCTTACTAGCAATATTAGTTCACAGTGTTTTAACAGTCAGACTGACAATGCTTAAACAACATGAGAATATGCTGTTCCCCAAGGAGAAGTCAGTGTACTGTTGCCTGTTGGTGGTAAGCAAAATTATGTCAGCTAGTGGAGGGCAACCTATACTATTTTTCAAAGGTACAGTTTCAATTAGAGTTGTGAAAAGGCTTTCTTGAATATTGAAATCTAGTGACCTAGCAAGGCATCTAGGATTTGAAGAAGCAAGAAACTAGATAGCAGAATGTTCCCAGAACTAGGCAACCATTCAGAACTCTTTTCAAGGACTGCCAGTTGAGAACTGGCATAAGACTAAAACATAGCAGAAGATTGAGCTGAAGGTTTGGAAGTCTGATGGGACTACAGAGATAATGTTTGGCTGTGATGAATAAGGTAATAACTCCTAGTGTCATATTTAGGAACAACAGAAAGACAAAAAGCCCACAAGACTGCCACACTTTCCACAAAGACACTGATCAAATTCCTAGCTCTGTTTTTTGGTAAAAATTCTTCATTTAAGACATATTTTGGGAAAGAAAATGGAAGAAAAGAAAACGAAAGAAGAAAGTATTTTTGCAATCTAACTGAAAATGCAAAACACAATTTTAAAAATTGGCAAAAAAAAAAGAACCAGAAATGATCAGTCAGACATTTCTAACTCGTAATCAGGGAAATGATTTGATGTCCAACCTTGGACAGATGAAAACAGTGTGGCATAAAAAGTAATGGTATAGATCTGAGGAAGACTGATCATTCTTTGTTAGCTATAAACATGTATGATGGTGCAACTGCCGTGGAAAAATTGTTTGGTGATTCCTCATAAGAATTAACCAATAAATCCTATATAGTTCAACATAGGCATGCATGCAGAAATACATAAATGTTTGCTGAAGTGTTATTCAGCATAGCCAAAAGTTGGCAACAGCTCAACTGTCTGTCAATGAATGAATAAATAAACAAAATGAGACATGCATCCCATGCACACTTATTCAGCCATAAAAAAACGAAATTCTGGTTATATGATATAGAAAATCTAGCATTTAACAAAATACATTAACTAATTGTTTTAAATCTTACCCCTTCCCAATGCACATCCTGACTTTGTTCATCATGCATTCTTTCTCTTGATATTTTTTTCATTCAAATGTTTAAGAGAAAACAGTTGTTCTTGCTGATAAACAAAAATAATTCTAAGGAAATATCTAACTTTACAGAAATTGCTCATGATAGTGCATGCATGAGTGAAATAAATGTACTATTGGATAGTTGGTAATAAATAACAAATTATCTCAATCCAGAAATCTTCTCCATAAAGGTAAGGATTCCTAACACTGAGTAAGCATGGAATAAAAATGTGTGCATTGCAGTACAACTGCTGAGTTAAACCCACCTTTCCATAGACCCCAGAGGATAGGGTCCTCATGAGATCCCAGCCAGATAAGTCCACAGTAGCATTTGTTACAAATGATTCATCCCTTTTCTGCCAGGTAACATGTGTAGGTGACCATCTGTTAGCTAATTAGATTTATTTAGAGGGAAAATGCATTCCTCATCTCTACATGACAGGAGCTGGCTTTGCAAGTACGACCAAGGTGTCCAGGGACCACAGAGCTGGGAGTAAGAAACTAACTCTCCTACTGTAGGCATTTCAAACTGATGTCTCCCTAGGCTCTTGAGAAAGATTTCAATGGGTCATAAAATTGATAAAAGGCCTAGGTCAAAAGGATTTATATATTTCCAAGAAATGGGAAAGTACTGATAACTGCACATTTTCTAAGGTAAAAATCTCTAAGCAAAAGATGGGGGAAGATGTCTGAAACATCTTTTATACTTATGATTGTCTTTGTAGTATGCCATATTTATCTCTGATCTCATGATGAACTTTTAGTATATTTTTCTCAGTGATTGATAATATGAGTGTAACATTTTTTAAAAGAGTCATTATTTATTAGTTTTTTATTAGATATTTTTTAATTTACATTTACATCTCAAATGATATTTTCTTTCCCGGTTTCCCCTCTGAAAGAAAACCCTGTTCCCCCTAAGCCCTCATCCTCCTGTTCATCAACCTACACTCTCCCGCTGCCTGGCCCTGACATTCCCCTACACTGGGACATAGAACATTCATAGGACCAAGGACCTCTCATCCATTGATGACCAACTAGGCTATCCTCTGCTACATATGCAACTGGAGCTATGAATCCCACCATGTGTACTCTTTGGTTAGTGGTTTAGTCCCTGGGAGTTCCCTAGGTACTAGTTAGTTCATATCCTTGTAAGGGGCTACAAACCCTTCAGCTCATTGGGTCTCTTCTCTAGCTCCTTCATTGGGGACCCTGTGCTCAGTCCAATGGATGGCTCTGAGCCTCTACTTCTGTATTAGTCATGCACCTGTCAGAGCCTCTCAGGAGAATTATGTTGTGGATTTCCATACGATGAACCATCCCTGAATTCCTGGGATGAAGCCTACTTGATCATGATGGATGATTGTTTTGATGTGTTCTTGAATTCCATTTGCAAGAATTTTATTGAATATTTTTGCATCGATATCCATAAGGGAAATTGGTCTGAAGTTTTCTTTCTTTGTTAGGTCTTTGTGTGGTTTAGGTATCAGAGTAATTGTGGCTTCGTAGAACAAATTAGGTAGAGTACCTTCTGTTTCTATTTTGTGGAATAGTTTGAGGGATATTGGTATTAGGTCTTCTTTGACGGTCTGATAAAACCCTACACTAAACCCATCTGATCTGTAGGGCAGTGGCCTGTTCAGGCAACCTAACCCTAGTTTAGTAATAGGCCTAGAACCCCGGGGCACCCAGTGTGCAATTTCTGTTCACAAGGGACTGTAGTTGTTTGGCCAGAACTCCTGAGTCTTTGGCCTCTGTAACAGTCACAACCTCGAACAGTTGCCCTTGCAGGAGATGTGTGCTTTATCAGGTAGACAATGCACCAAGCTCCCAGAATTTTAGCTGGACCCTACCTCCAATCATCTGACCACAGCCAGGCATGCCTTACCCCACAGATAACCATGCTTCACAAATTATAAGTTGCAGTTGCCCCCTCCTCTCTCTTTTGCCCTCTTCCTCTCCTTTTTTGATCTTTATTCTTCTCTTGCCCTCTTTTCTCTCTCTCTCTTGCCTTCTTCCTCTCTCTCTTTGCTCTTTGTTCTTTCTTCCCTTCTTGCTCTCTCGCTTCCTGTCTTTCCTCTCCCTTTCTCTCTCTCTCTCTGTCTCTGTCTGTCTCTGTCTCTCTGTCTCTGTCTCTCTCTCTCTCTCTCTCTCTCTCTCTCTCTCTCTCTCTCTCCTCTTCTCCTCTTCTTCCTCTCCTTTCTTTCTCTCTTCATGGCCAGTGTATTTTCTCTTTCCTATAATAAAATATCTCACTTATGCATTGCCTCCTTTTACCTAACTAACACACTGTGCACCTCCAGGCCCCAGCAGCAGAGAGATGCAGACAGGCCTCAGCATCAGAGAGCTCCAGACAGCAGAGAGACACTCAGGTATCAGTGGCAGAGAGCCACAGCCAGATCACAGGAGAGAGACCTGGGCACTAATTGGTCCTGGGCTTTTTTGGTAGAGAGGCTATTAATGACTGTTTCTAATCCTTTAGGGGATATGGGACTGTTTAGATCACTTATCTGATCTTCATTTAACTTTGATATGTGGTATCTGTCTAGAAAATTGTCCATTTCATCCAGGTTTTCCAGTTTTATTGAGTATAGGCTTTTGTAGTAGGATCTCATGATTTTTTTGTATTTTTTCAATTTCATTCACTATGTCTCCCTTTTCATTTCTGATTTTGTTAATTTGGATACTGTCTCTGTGCCCTCTAGTTAGTTTGGCTAAGGGTTTATGCATTTTGTAGATTTTCTCAAAGAACTAGCTCCTGGTTTGGTGGATTCTTTGTATAGCTCTTTTTGTTTCCATTTGGTTGATTTTAGCACTGAGTTTGATTATTTCCTGCCATATACTCCTCCTCCTATTTCCTGCCATATACTCCTCCTCCTATTTCCTGCCATATACTCCTCCTGGGTGAATTTGCTTCTTTTTATTCTAGAGCTTTCAGTTGTGCTGTCAAATTGCTGGTCCATGCTCTCTCCAATTCTTTTTGGAGACACTCAGAGCTATGAGTTTTCCTCTTAAGACTGCTTTCATTGTGTCCCATCAGTTTGGCTATGTTGTGGCTTCATTTTCACTGAACTCCAAAAAGTCTTTAATTTCTTTCTTTATTTCTTCCTTGAACAAATTATCATTGAGTAGAGTGTTGTTAAGCTTCCATGTGTATGTGGGCTTTCTATTGTTTATGTTGTTATTGAGGACCAGCCTTAGTCCATGGTGATCTGATAGGATGCAAGGAATTATTTCAGTCTTCTTGTATCTCTTGAGGCCTGATTTGTGACCAATTCTATGGTCAGTTTTGGAGAAGGTACCATGAGGTGCTGAGAAAAAGGTATATCCTCTTGTTTTAGGATAAAAAGTTCTATAGATATCTGTTAAATCATCTGTTTCATAACTTCTCTTGGTTTCTATGTCTTTATTTAGTTTCTGTTTCCATGATCTGTCCATTGGAGAGAGTGGAGTGTTGAAGTCTCCCACTATAGTTGTATGTGGTGCAATGTGTGCTTTGAGCTTAAGTAAAGTTTCTTTTATGAATGTAGATGCCCTTGATTTTGGAGCATAGAGGTTCAGAATTGAGAGTTCATCTTGGTAGATTTAACCTTTGATGAATATGAAATGTCCCTCTGTATCTTTTTTGATCACTTTAGGTTGAAAGTTGATTTTATTCTATATTAGAATGGCTACTTTAGCTTGTTTCTTGTGACCATTTGCATGGAAATTTGTTTTCCTTACTTTTACCTTGATGTAGTATCTGTCTTTGTCACTGAAGTGGTTTTCCTGTATGCAACAAAATGATGAGTCCTGTTATATAACCAGTCTGATAATTTATGTCTTTTTTATTGTAGAATTAAGTCCATTGATATTAATAGATATTAAGGAAAAGTAATTGTTGCTTCCTATTATTTTTGTTGTTAGAGTTGGAATTCTGTTCATGTGGCTATCTTCTTTAGTTTTGTTGAAAGATTACTTTCTTGTTTTTTCTAGAATGTAGTTTCCCTCCTTTTGTTGGAGATTTCCATTTATTATCCTTTGAAGGGTTGGACTTGTGGAAAGATATTGTATAAATTTGGTTTTTTCATGGAATTCCTGGTTTTCTCCATTTCTGGTTATTGAGAGTTTTGTTGGGCATAGTAACCTAGACTGGCAATTGTGTTCTCTTAGAGTATGTATGACATCAATCCAGGATCTTCTAGCTTTCATAGTCTATGGCAAGAACTCTGTTGTATTTCTGATAGGTTTGCATTTATATGTTACTTGACCTTTTTCCCTCACTGCTTTTAATATTCTTTCTTTGTTTTGTTCATTTGGTGTTTTGATTATTGTGTAACAAGTGGAATTTCTTTTCTGGTTCAGTCTGTTTGGAGTTCTATAGGCTTCTTGTATGCTCATGGGCATCTCTTTCTTTAGGTTAGGGAAGTTTGCTTCTGTAATTTTGCTGAAGATATTTACTGGCCCTTTAAGTTGAAGTCTTCACTCTCCTCTATGCCTATTATCCTTAGGATTGGTCTTCTCATTGCGACCTGGATTTCCTTGATGTTCTGGGTTAAGATCTTTTTGCATTTTACATTTTCTTTGAATGCTGTGTCAATGGTTCTCTGGTATCTTCTGCATCTGAGATTCTCTCTTCTATCTCTTTGATTCTGTTAGTGATGCTTGCATCTATGGGTCCTGACTTCTTTCCTAGATTTTTCTATCTCCAGAGTTGTCTCTCTTTGTGATTTCTTAATTGTTTCTACTTCCAGTTTTAGATCCTGGATGGTTTTGTTCAATTCTGTCACCTGATTGGTTGTGCTTTCCTGTAATTCTTTAAGGGGTTTTTATGTTTCCTCTTTAAGAGCTTGTACCTTTCTACCCTTGTTCTCCTGAATTTCTTTAAGGAAGTTATTTATGTCCTTCTTAAATTCCTCTATCACCATCATGAGATATGATTTTAGATCCAAATCTTAACTTTCCGATGTGTTTGGGTATCCAGGACTTGCTGTGGTGGGAGTACTAGGTTCTGGTGATGCCAAGTAGCCTTAGTTTCTGTTGTCAAGATTCTTCAGTTTGCCTTTCACCTTCTGTTGATCTCTGGTATTATATATTCTTGCTGTCTCTGGCTGGAGCTTGTGCCTCCTGTGTGTCTGTAAGCCTGTGTCAGCACTCCTGGGAGATCAGCTCTCTCCTGGTAAGACCAGTGCACAGAGGGCCTTGGATCAGTTCTCCCTCCTGGGTGTAGATGGATAAATAAAGGACCCTGTTCAAGCTGCTCTGCCACTTCTGTGGCCTGTGCCTTATTTTTTATTTTCTACACTCTCTTTTAACTAATGTTTTAGTGTCCTCGCTTTTGTAAAATAGTAAAAGTAAAAGTTACTGACAAATCAGTTATTTTGTATGCCTTAATGTATTTTTTTCCTGGTGGTAGAAACATTAATGTAGAAGATTTTATTGCCGTTTTTGGGTATGAATTGCATTTAGGAGAGGGAGAATAACTTGATTTTGGTTTTTTAATTGATTCTTTTAGGACTGATTGTCTCCTAGGGAGCTCACTAAACAGGAAAATGATGAGCAACTGAATTGTTTCACATTCTTTAGCATTTGTTTTTCAAAACAAATGCACATGCTCTGCTAATAAGGGCATAGATGAGAATATTTGAACTAGCCTGGATATTTCTACAAAAGCTCCACAAAATATGATGGAGACACTGTCCTTCCATAGAGAACAAACTAAACTGAGGAGATGCTATGCCAAATAGCAGTAGGCTTGAAGGCTCCCTTCCTCATAATCAGTAGCTTGAAAATAAGAAACTGAAACACTAGAACTTTTGACTACTGTTCAAAGAGTTGAAGTTGTTTCTTCTCTCTGGTCCTGGATGGAAATATGGCATTCTGAACTACACAAAATGTCTTATTATTTTTATCTAGACAAAGATTTTGGGGGGTAAAAATACTGAGATACCATTATCCTTGCCCTTAGCAGTCTGTTTGGTAGAAAGGAGAGGATGTCCATTAGAAGACACTCTCTCTTCCATAAACCTACTGAAAAAATATAGGGTGGCACAATGTTCTCTTTGACAGTTGTCCACTCTTAGCCAGTGAAATTGTCTCTCTTATAGTGGTCTCCCTGCCCACTGTTGACTCTCACTCTGGTAAGTGTTTCATACCATTCTGTGTTAAACTTACCCTGTCTTCTACCCTGTAATATGAATATCTTGTCCAAATCCTTTCAGTAGAGATTCCAAAGACTAAGGAACTGAGGGGAGTATGGGATTATATTACACTAACATAGAAGGCATAGAAGAAAGTCTGCCATTTTTGAGCCGTATGTCACAAATTCTAGTAGGGTTGAACCATTATCTAGAGAGTGCATTTAAAATATATGAAATACCGAGAGTCTATACTAGAGCCAGAATATCTTAAGCATTGTCTCAGGAATGTTCATATTAATCCTTACACATTTTTATTTAAAAGTTCACCTACATTTGGAATTACTGCTTTAAAATTGAGATTGGTGCCCAGAGGAGACAAACACAAGCAGAGGCTGTATTGTGGAATTCATTAGCAATTTTATCCTAAGAGCTTCTGGCTTTGAATTGTCATTAAATTCCATCCAATCTGGACAGTAAGAAGTTTAAATGATTGTGAGAAAAACAGACATGAGAGGGAGGGAAAGAGAACTGAGAATGTGCACTAATTTAGGCCTGCCTTCTTTTCTACCAGGCAGAGAACTCTCTCTACTGCGTTAACTATTTCCTGCCACTGAGAGGTCTTAGCATAATTTCTTAGCAAAAACTCCATGGAGAGCATCATACTTCCAGATGTAAATATACCTAATCTACCTTGAATTGCAAAGAAAACTCTACTAGTAAAGAAAAAATAAGTTATGTTTTGGAAATTAAGAGTTATAACTTTATTTTCTTAGTCTTTAGAATAGAATATGGAAACAGGAAATATAAAAGTGGGATGCTTAGGAGAGGGGAAATTCTATCCTAGTGAATGCCAGTAATTAATTCATTGAAAGTAAGGTTTAATATTTATTGAAAAAAATCTACAAAACACGTTTAAAGAGGCAGTGTCATTGTAATACCTACCTCTAAAGTACTTATGAATATTTGTTAAAATATTTTTAAAATATGTTATGAACTAACATTAGAAACTACTACCTCATCAGCTGAACCCCTGTGTATTTCTTACTTTCTAGGTTGTAGTGATAATGCACTGGGGGCAAGACAATTTGTCGTTGTGGAGGCTGTTTTGTGTTATTCAACATCCTATCCTCAGCACAGGAAATAACAATTTTGACCATTGCACCTCCCACTAATTGCATAGGTGCCATCTTTTCTTAAATTTCAATATATTAAGCCCCTATATATACCGTAGCCAAGTCTAAACCAGACTCAATCTGTACAATTTACATTCACCAAATGAGCAAATGTTCACATACAGTAAAATAACTCAGGTCAGAAAATCCAGAATAAGGATTAAGAGATTAAGACTTAGTGATAAATTTTCATGAACAGTGTAATGCCAGACAAAGTCCACCTTTTCAAGCAGGAAAAATGTGTCCTAGTGTCCTCCAAACTCGACATAAGTAAAACAAAACAAATCAAAAACAAAAACAACAACAAAAAAATCCCTACCACTGATGGCTTCCAATTAATAGCAAAGCCCTTATAGATTGCAGAATGAATGCATTCAGACTCTGTGTGTGTGTGTGTGTGTGTGTGTGTGTGTGTGTGTGTGTGTGTGTTGTAGAGAGAGAGAAGCAGAGAGAGACAAAGACATAGAGAGACAGAGTCAGAAAAACAGAGATGTGGTAGTGATAACAAAAAGAGCATCCTTGACATGAAATTTTAATTCTTTTCACCGACCCTCACTAAGCTTCTAAAGTCTGTCTCCTTTGGGTATCAGTGCTGCTGACTCAGAGCCTCTGCACTCACTTGTGACCCTGGCTGATTGTTACAGAATTGAGGATTCATTTTCTCAGTAATGATCATTTTGGAAGTAAAGATATGCTAGGCTTCAAAGAGTCAGAGAGCAGACTCATATCTGGCCACTCTGTGTTTGGATTCTATAGATCTCATTTCAACATTTTGTCTCTGAAGAGTCTTAAATCTCACACACTTATATAAACTGACAGCAAATGCTGGCACCTTTGCCAGCATTCATAACTCTATTTTTGAATGCATTTAAGTGACATACTATTTTGGTAAATTTTACAGGCTCTAAATTTATGGAAACAACTCTCTAACAATACAGGCTTTTTAAATAAATTATTCTGTATCCATACATAGGCTTTTAATAATCATAGCTGAAAATGATAATTAATGGCAAGAAAATCATATACAGCACAGTAAAATATATAAAATTATAAAAATATGATTCTAACATATTATATTCAAGTGACAAATTATTTCAGTTCATATATTTACTTTAGGTAATTCTGTTTCAACTCCTGAATGCCGGAGATAAAGAAGCAACTTGCCTGCTAATAGCAGGAAAGACTAACGCTTTGACCTCTTAACTACTCTTTTAGCCTCCCTCCTCAGGATGAGCTTTTGCATCCTTGTTGTTAATATAACAATACCAGGAAGACTGGGCATGCATAACTTCTAGCAGACTCCGCATATTACCTAAAACTCTTTCATGTTTATCCAAGAAATTAAGGTCAATGACCAATCAAAGTCCCTTCTATTCTTTGTGTCTTTGGGAGTCAGTGTTTTTACTTTTCTGCTGACAGAAATTGTGGATGTCTCCTGTAGACATTGTTTCCTGAAATTCACTCAAGTAGAAATTGAGTTGTTTCTTTTATCTCTTTGTACCTCTGAGCTTGGCAATGGCCTGAGCGTCCTTTTTGTCCCTCACTGTCATTCACAAACCACTTGCCCTCATCCTAAGCATTTACTATTATCTTAAATCACATGCCTTCTAAGTACATAACCCCCTGCCCTACTGGGTGGTAGTTCCTTTAAAGTATCAACAGTATATCATGCATCAATTCTTTGATTTTGTTTTGTGTTCCATTCTAATCTTCCTGTGCATTTGTCCATTGTCATCCATCATTTCCTAGACTTCTTCCACAAAACTACATATATCCTAGTCTCACATATAGAATTGGATTAGTGAGTAGACCAATACGACTTTTATATTGAAGGAAAGCAAAGAAATATTTTTTCTTTCAGTATTAGGAATAGAACCCATAACCTTGTGTACTGAGATATACTCAGCCTAGAGAATACTTTTTGTAAACTGCAGATTCAAAAGAACCTTAAAGTTAGCATTATCTGTACTTGCTAAAAAGTAGAACCCTCAGAATTCCCAAAAACAATGTAAGAGAAACACAGCAATAAGGAAACAATGCAGACTTTATATTCCTTTGAACCTAAATGGAGGTTATCCTAGAATAGAACATGTGCAAAGAAAGTGACAGTGCATTTGAGTCTCCATATATAAAGTGTACAGTAATTAAGAGTAATGTTGGTCATGATTATTTAGGTCTGAGTTGAAAGTCTGAACTGGGGTTGGAGAATGGTTTGAACACAGAAAACAATGATGCTTAGAGGATGCTCTGAAATGCCAAATAGAAACTGACCAGTCTGATGTTCTCATGCTGATGATCTGAGTGCAAATATTTCCTGATCCCTGTTAACCTATTGACTCCTCCATTGATATGGCCATACTCAGTATAATCATACTAATTGCTTATCAATCTTTTGTCACCTGCTTCAACCTCATAATAGTGACTTCTATTGAAAGGGTTCTTTATCCCTGAAATCTTGTTTAGCTTATTCCTCCTATAACCTGCATTTGACTAAGTCTGATTTATTAATAATTGCATTGCCTTTCCTGGTCTATTCTTTCTCTTAGAAAAAATAAAATACTAATAAGCAGAGGCTGGAAATGGAGTTTAACTGGAAGAGTGCTTGGCTATATCAAAGAAGCCCAGGGACATAAAAGCCATACAAGGTAGCCTATAATATAGACAGAGAATTTAGAAGGTAGAAACAGTAGGATCTAAGCTTCAATGTCACAGCTGGAGATGTGTCTTAGTAGTTAAGAGCACTGACTGCTATTTCAGAGGATCCATGTTCAACTCCCAGTGCCACACAGCAGCTTACAACTGTCTGTAACTCCAATTCCAGCAGCACATAAGGAGGGCACCTATATGTATACAATATGTATATTGTATGTGTATATGTATATATACATATGTATATATATATATGAAAAACATGCATATATATAAAATAAAATTTTATTTTCAAAATAGGCCAATGTCATCCTCAGATACATAGTACCTTCAAGGGAAGCTTGGGATGTATGAAACCCTGTCTCTTGGACACATTCAAAAGATAACCATACTTTGCTAACAATTTCTAAATGTCAGGCATTATTCTCAGCAGTCCATAGGCATCAACTCAGTTAATTCTCACTACTAGATAGAAACTTCTACTATTCCCGTAAAAGTAACGTTTGACCCCCAGCATGAAGGCTCTAAAATTCATGAGTTTACTCTCTTGGTGATAATCTCTCAAAAACTATACAATAGAGTAACTGAAATAGAAACCAATCACATCAAGTGCTACTGCCTAACATATTTAAATTTTTCATCATTATTCATTACATATATATTCAGTAAAAACATTTTTTATAATTTTATCTTCAATTAGAAGATATTTTCCTTCAGGCATAAACATGGACTTCAAGTTTCCAAACTATTGAGCCATAATGTAAAGTTCAGGAACAGACACAATCTAAGATTTAGAAGGAGATACAATGGCTCAGTGGACTGCAAAGAAAAGCAAAAACAGTGAAGGAACTGCTGCTCTCTGGAGGTACTAATCATCCTGGATGGCTCTGAAGAAACACACAATGTGGGAAAACCCCAGGGGATCTCATATTGAACACTATAGTCTTTCCCATGGTCTTAGTACTGTAGGACTTAATGAGAACCAGGGAGACCACTTATGTCCAAGATAGCTGCCATTTATGGAAACAGAAATACTCTTAAAAGACTTTTGATTATCTCCAGTGAATTTTCACCTTCCAGATATTCTTTCTCAGAAGCACAAGGAAGCAGTCATAGCAGAAGATATGTCTAACATTTCTCCTTAGCTCAGTCACAATCTCTAGCCCCAAACCATGCAATTAGACATTTGCTTATGGCTTCTGACTATCTAAAAGAGTCACATATTTTTTCTGCTACATATTGTATAAATCCTTGTGCCAAGTGAAATAAAATGCTAAGAAGCTATTATATCCTCCATTCACTTTAAACCTGCCCCCAAATCATCAGAATATCCAATAATAATTGGTTAAAATGAACATATGCATTTTCTTGATTATGCTGCTGAATGCTTAGCTTCCATGATATATTGACCAAGGAGCACAAGCTGGGTGCTATTCACATGCTATGGCCCAAGAAGTTAAATGATTTTGGACCATTTCCTTAATTTCTACCATTCTTTGTCTATCCAATGAATGAGCTGAGCAAACTATGAAATTATTACTTAGCAATGTAAGTCACACTCAATGAGTAATTACAGATTACCTTGTTTGTGCCAAGAACTATGTTAAACATAGTGTGTCCTCTCTGGTAAGTCATTGTCCACGTACTGGGAAGACAAAACCTTGTCTTTTATTAGCTTTATTTTCATTTAATTTTACTGTCGAAGTACAATTGCTTATGATCATTTCATAGCATAAACAATACTGGAGACATGTTAGGCATCTACTGTTGCTGAAAACAAACTTTCCATGGCTCAGGCTCAGTTCAAATTAGCCTTTTTCTTTCTCGTGCTTCTCTTTTTTAACTGACTTACCAGACTTTGCTACGTTGTTGTAAAAACTCCCACCACAGCACTCTTGTTGCAGAGGTTCAGCCTGAAGTAGGAGTTTATAAACGTTTGGGAGGAAATCAGAAATGCAATAACTGCTTTATTAAGTACAACAGATCATTATACACTCGGTTTAATTAAAACTCTGTGAGCTGCTGAGATGGAGAGGCAGATAATCTAGACCTTGCCAGTGCCTACAAATTTCACTTCTAGTAAATCATACCTGGAGACTATTATAGTGCCCCTTGGAATCACAAGAAATGGCCAGCTTTGGTGGTTTAACCCTTGCAGGTCCACCGAAAAGGCTGAGACAGCATCTCCACTGCCACCTTCAGGAACATAAATTAATCAAGATGCTTCACTCCAAATGATTTTTGAAATTAATATAGATACTGATATATGTATTTTCTATAGCCTGTTATTTTCTAAAGTTTCATTATACTATGTACCATGGCAGTGAGTTATATGCTGAAATTTCTTCATGGTTGATGAATCTCTATTTGCAATAGAAATATGTGGAGACTTTATTTTAAATTTAGACTAGAAAAATGTCTACTTTTTCCATTGTGGGTGAAAGAAAAAATACAGACATGAGATATAGTTGATTGTGGCAGAAATTAAACTGATTAGATGGAGTGAATAATCAACTATATTTAGAGACTAATGCCTATTCTGCCAACCAAATTGTTACATTGAATAAAGCATCCTCCATTCTCTAAAACCCAGTTTTAAAGGACCTAAATTTCTAAGAACCAAAACTACACTAAAATATATATGTTTGCAAAACCATAGATCCAAGTTCCTAAGTTTTATTTTGTGAAAACAGTCTATAATTCCAAAATGAATTAGATTAGTTTAATTATGAATCTCTAACATATCTGAAACAGTTAAAATGAGCTAGGTTACTGTCTTAACTACTTTTTTGTTACTGTTTTATGATACCACAATCAAGGCAACTCAGAGAAGAAAAAGTTTATGTGGAGCATAAAGTTTCAGAGAGTTAGAGTCTTTGGTCATCATGCGGGGAACATGGTGGCAGGCAAATAGGAATGGTTCTGGATTAGTAGCTGAAAACTTAAAACACTGATTCTCAGAAGGATGCAGAGAGAGCTAACTCTGATAGTATAGGCTTTTGACACCTCAAAGCCTATCCCTAGCTCTTCTAACAAAGCAACACCTTCTCATCCTTTCCAAAGAGGTCCATCAATTGTGAGCCAAGTATTCAAATGTATAGGCCTAATGGGGGTCATTCTTATTGAAACTGCTAGTTCTACTTCAGTAACATTCATATCTCAGCATCAGAACACTGTCATATTTGATGTTCTTGAAAAGGTTACTAGACCTTCTAACATCTCCCTGGACAGCTCTCTTCTAGGTTTTGGATCAGTGATCTAAGCTGTGTGGATCTTATTCCACCTCTGTCTTATCATGTGAGTCCATGAAGCATGATGTGAAGAGATAGACACCATCAACAAATACCTCCTCCAGAATCACTTTCCATTTTTCCAAAAAAAAAAAAAAATGATAGTTGCATAGATGTCTATGAAAAAAGATGTATAATAACCTAAAATATTGGACACACACAGAGAGAGAGAAGGAGTTTGAATAACTTATTCTTGTTCTTGAGTGTCTCTTGTAAAGGAATTAACATTCTTGAGACAGTCACACTTGAACCTCTCCTTGTCAAATGGGGGATCACTCAAGAATTGATGCTATGGGTTGCAGTGATCCTACCTAGAGTTGAACTACTTAATTCTCTCAATTTCCTAGTGAGAGACAATATCAATGACTATATTACAGTCATTAAACTTAAACAAACTATATGAATGATTTAAGTACCTGGCATAATTTTAATCCTTTTAATCCCACTAAAAATGTTTTAAATTCTAATAAATAATATGCCAGATATTCTGAGTCCTTCATGTCTATATAGCTATTTGTACTCTTACTACCCACATAATAATTCTCATTCTTGCTTGTACTGAGAAAACCAAGATGTGGGGGAAAAGGGTCATTAAATGGTTAGCACCACCAAAAGAATGAGCAGAGATTTGCTGTATTTGAATCTCTGTGTGTGCATGTTTCTACATATGTGTGCTGTTGTGTGTATACTATAGGGTATGTGTGTGTGAATGCACATGTAAAGTGTGCTTAGTCATTTGTGTACATGTAGAGGTCAGACATCAAGTGTCTTAATTTCTCTCCACCTTACTTTGAGAAAAGGTCTCTAGTTTAACCTGGGCCTTGGTAACTTAGCTGGACTAAATGTCTAGGAAGCCCTTGCCAACACTGAGATTAGAGATGTCACCCATCATGTGGGCTTTTACATAGGCACTGGGGATGCGTATTGAGACTCATAAAAGCAAGTTACCCACTGAGCTATCTCCCCAGCTCTTAGGCCAAAATTTCAAACCGGGCATCCTGATCCCATAGTCCCGATCAATTTATCTACTGAGAACTGGCATGATATTGTATGTTACTTTCTGTTCCTAATATATCAGCTCCATCTCCTGATTCTATTGCTTCCTTTCTTCCCTCTTATTAGAAGACAGAGACTGATAGTACCTTGTGCTCAGGGAAGTTTTTGTAAAATGTATTATATTTGAATGTCACCAAGTTCCAAATGTCCAGTAATGAACATGAAATTTATTTTTAAAACAATCAAGATATTATAACATCTCTTAAGAAAGAGAGAAACAATAAAGAAGAGAGAAACAAAAAAAATAAAACTAACAAATTTGCTAGCATATGTAAAACCTAGTCTAAGGCTCAACTGATGATTCAGCTGCCTAGGTAAAATGCTTGCTACTCTAGCTTGAGGACCAGAGTTCCGATTCCCAGAATGCATGTAAAGCCAAATGGATGTGGTAGCCATCTGCAGTCCCAGTCTACAGAGCACAGAGGCACAAAGTCCCAAGAACAATCTTATTAGACAGAACAGCTTATTAGCTGGAATGGTAAACTCCGGATTCAGTCAGAAACTATACTTCAATACATAAGGTGAAGAGTGACCGAAGATGACCCCCACCTTCAAACCTAGGCCTCCACATACATGCACATATATATGAACAGTCACCAGCATATACTCATGTACCTATACATACAAGCATGTATATACACATACACATAAATATAAGTATACCACATATAATTAAAGCATTTTCTTTAATCTTGATTTACATACATGTGAAACAAATGTCAAATAAAGGATGCAGCAAAAATAAAGAGGGATATCTTAATATTATAAAGATCTGTATCAGTGTTTGCATTCCTGACAAATGAGAAATTTTATAAAAATACAGATAAGTTCAAAGTTTCCACATTGGTATATTTTGGTAGAATACCAACTTGCAGGATATCTATTTACCGAGAAGAAATTTAGGAGCACAGTTTTTGTCCTGTTCTTTCCTGCTGAACAACATAGCTAATATCTTAAACCTGTACCACTTTTCGGCAAAGCATTTTAAAGAAAACAGAAATATCTAAGGTCAAACTCAGTTCAAAGCTGAGAATCTTGAAAAAGTGTCCTTAGTTGATAAGGATAAAGATTTCCTTTATTGTGTACATTCTTCTCATAGTTGGGGTTGAAATGTAAGTCTATAAAGTTGACTATCAGGAATACAAAAAGCCTGCCACATCTCGTTGGATTTCTTGAATGGTAAACTTTGGCCAAACTACTGAGTAACTCAAAGCTGCAGTCTTCCCAGAAGAGACTCTGGGACATTCACGTTCTTTCCCCTCTTGTTTCTGTTTGCTGAAATTCTAAGCTCTACACAGTAATTTGAATAAGCTTGTCATAACCCAAAAGATCGAATCTTACATGTCAGGAAATTAAACAGAAATTGATTTATTATACTAGAATTTTATTTCTAATTAGCTTAATTGTCCTATTTGATTACTTTAATTTGCTCACTTTTCAAATGAAATGGCACTCCATACGCCCACATATATCAACCCCCTTAAAGAAATGAAGTCCTGGAACCATATAGCTACTATCAGTACTGCCCATCGATAACTCATGGTCAATACACAGAATTTATTGATTCCAGTGACAATTAAAATAAGAGACCTTTCTGTTCAAATATTATTAAAACTTAGAAACTGATGGCAGTCAAAACAAGTTTAGGGACTTTCTGAGATAGAAGATCCTGTGCATCTGCCAAGGTTGCTGACAGGTAGGAGCATGCTTATGTAGAATGTCAATCACGGAAATCTTCTTGAAGTTTGACACTATTAAACATATTTTCCAAAGGCTTAGAAAAGAATGTACTCTGAATGAACTACTTAGGAAAAGAGAAATGCCTATCTTATAAAATTAATTCCATATATCATCACAGTGTTCTTAAGCTTTTGGATATCACCTTATTCAACATCACAAGGAAGTCCAGCCTTTTGATCTGTTCATTTTAGACACCAACAAATCCATGTCTCAAAAACCAGCAACTGTATCAAGTCTAAGAGCAATTCCAAGTTCCTTGAATTAGTAATAAATTTACATTTTAACATGCCTGACAAAACAGTTTCAATAAAGATGTCAGCATCCAATTGAATTTCCCTTCAACCTTGATTTTTAAGTTAAAATTTAGTTTCAGACTTATTCATTTCATTTATCTCTATGAGCATTTTGCCTGTATGTTCATGCCCGGTGCCTGTGGGTCAGAAGAGGGCTCTAGAACACTGGATATAGACTTACACATGATTGTGAGCAACCATATGGGTGATAGGAACTGAACCTGCATCCTGAAGAAAAGCAACAAAGCTCTCTCCATTGAACCATCTCTGCAGTTCCCTTTAAATATATACACATAGGATAGTTCTCACATTTGTTTTCATGAAATGTACAGAAGGAAATTGAAAAGTAGTGGTGTGTGTGTGTGTGTGTGTGTGTGTGTGTGTGTATTTGTGTAGTATGTATGTTTGTTTATTTTCACCATCATCCTCTGAAACTCATTGAGACTAAAGCTTAAGCAAAAGTTTAAAAGCAATGAGAAACTCAAATTTAGAGCCTATATATATATACATATATATGTATCTTTATATTATTCATCTTTATCTTTATCTTTATTATACTTACACATATTTATATTTATAATTATTTTTAAAATTATATTTATATTTGATTTATATTTATATATTGAAAAGAAGGGCTAATGAAGAAGAAGAAAATCAGTAGTGGAGGGACATACAAAATTAATTTGGGGAATATGATCAAAGTCCATTACATACATATATAAGAATATCATAATGAGAACCATTATTTAATATGATTATTGTATGTTAAAATGAGTTTAAAAATAAAATAAAAATGAAACAATGAGAGTAGGTCAGTTGAAGAAATTTCTTGCACGACCTGTCTCAGGAAAGGCTATCTTGGGGCAAACAGAGACGATCCCATTTTACACAGGAAATAAATGATCTCTTTTATAGCCAAGGAAGAATAAAAAATGTTCAAAGATGTAAGCTTCATCAAAATATAGTCAATAACCTCTTTTGAATCATCATGACCCCCTTACTTCTCAGTTAAAATCCTAATTTTAACATAAAAATAGACATATACATTTAATTTAAGTATATAAATATGATCACTGAGTAGTGCATTGTTCTAATGCATTACAAGCCATGCCATCCAGTTTACCTTCACCAGAAGTAAACTTTCATATATTCATTAAAGTCTGGACAAGTCAGAAAAACAATTCCAGATATTCAAAGAATAATCCAGAGGGTTCATAGTCAAGGTTCATTTTCTCTGTAATCTTTTGTTCCATCAGTTCACTTCCTGGTCAATAAAAAGAAATGCTGTTAAAATGATGTAAAATAATGGATTTATTATGAGGTTTGGTCTTATGCTATAGTGAGAGCTTAATTTTCATGCATGCTTATTGCTTCTGCACATGGGATAAAGAGCCTCAAGTTAATAGGTCAGGCAGTTGAGAAGGGCAAATGACTTTAATGACAAACATACACAGCTTTGATAGAGCAGACATGAAAGAGAAGGAGAATCAAGAAAAACAGAAATCAGAATGAAAATTGTATGAGGATAGCTTGGAATCTACTTAGTAACTCATTTTTCATACCCTTACATGTGTATGGAATATAGATCATGATGGCCTCTGTCATGGAGCTGAAATCTGAGCTTTGCTGTCTTGCAAGCAACAGATGAAGATGAAACAAACAGTGTATAACAACCAGTCATCTGCAGGAAGTCCCTGACACCTACCTGGCTAACACAGAGTAGCTGTCCTTCATTCCACCCCAATCTCAAGTAAACACCTTCCATAACAAGGATTCATCCAGAACAATGTGGAGACTATAGATCAGCTTTGATAAGCTGACATAGGACAAACCACTCTAGGTGGTTTCTTATAAAAATAATGGGTAACTAAAGCACTATAGGCACATTTTCCATTAACATTTATAGGAAATGGAAAGTAGTCTGCTGGATGGAGATGCCAAACAGAATGGGAAAATGTTGCCCTTGGATAATTCGTCTGCCAAATAAGTTGTGATCATTAGGGAAACGAAAGAATAGAAACTACAAAAGAACAAAAACAAAGAAACAAACAAACAGAAAATAAGGAAGTGAATGTTTGCCATTCCCTTGAGAACTTTGATAGAAAAGCTCCCTAGATCTAGTTAGATGCTAATTTTTCTCTCCAACAGATATGCCTTAGGAATGTGAAATTGAAGAAATGAGTTTGTCTAAGACCTACTAAAATTAGTTCTTCAGCAAGACCTCTCCAAAGAGATGTATAATCTTTCACATATAATGAAGACAACCATCATGAAGAAGTGATGGCTCTCAGAACCAGAAGCACTTCAAAATAATGGTTTTAAATGTGCCTATTAACAGGGGATGAGAAACCACTTATGGAGGAGAGACAAAAGAAAGAATTCCTGTACCAGCACATCATGAACAGAGAGCATGATTATAATAACACATGAGAGTGACCACCAGTTTGGTCAGATACCATAATCATAGAGCACACACTTCAGGGAAATCTTGGTTGCTTGACTGGGCTTCAGTTCCTAAGCGACTCTTTTGTCAAACAAACAAACAAACAAAAAAAAAAAAGCATCACTTATGGTTCAGAGCTTTGCAAGGCCAGGGCATAGCAGAACAGGAAGCAAGGGTGTTCATACACATGGAGATGTACTGGATAATCACAAAGTCAGTTCCTACCCAGTGAGGACTCATGCCTCTGACAGTGGAAAGCAAGAATTGTGGCAAATGAGCTCCATATTCACCATTCAAGAGCAACCTTTAGGATCAGTAATATCAGCATTCTCTTATTTTGACTGCATGTGATTGTCAAAGGCATATCACACCATAGTTTTCGATCTTTGTTTCTATGTTGTAAAGTTTAAGACAAAAAATTGCTGTTTATTGATGTCTCACAGTTGTTGCAATTTGGTCATCCATT
The DNA here is from genome assembly GCA_019843815.1 of Montemys delectorum. Classification (NCBI taxonomy): domain Eukaryota; kingdom Metazoa; phylum Chordata; class Mammalia; order Rodentia; family Muridae; genus Montemys; species Montemys delectorum. The sequence continues at coordinate 11,832 of JADRCD010206229.1, read as the reverse complement.
TCCTAAGACTGCTTATACGTTCTCCCAACAGGAAAGAAAAGGTTTGGTTTTTGATTGTTGATCTCAACTAGAACACAGTTTGAACCTCTGAAAGAAAATATATTTTGTTACTATGGTCTATGAAAGATGAATAATATTAATTCATAGTTATGAAAATAATTCCAACTCAGGCAAAATAGTAACTCAATTTACAACCAGTTTTAAAATTACAATATTTGGGAAGAACAAGATATGGATTGATGCTGCTAAACATCCATGTGAGAAGTGAGAATATTTGAAAGCTCTAAGTTTGAGTTTTCTATCACTATAAATATCCACTTACACTTTTTGCATATTTCTGTAATATCAAGATTCTAAATTTGATGTTAAAAGTTACCCAAAAGTAAGAGGTTTTCTTTCTCTTTGTTTTAAATTTTAACTGCACAGGAATCAACACTACTGTCACTCTTTCTTTATGAGAATAGAAAAACTGTTTATGTGAACTAAGGAATTAAAAAGTATTGTCAACTTGAGCCATTTCTCTAAACAGACCTTTTTTTCTTTAATTTTGAGAATATAGAGAATTTTCTCTCATGCTGCCACCTTGTGGTTTAATTTGTATGACCAAACTGGAAACTATCATAACATAACAGCTGATTGTTTTCTTTCAAAAAGAGTTGTTAGGAATTATATGATATTATATCCCAATGCAAAGCTAACTATACATAACAGCTACACTTACAGACCTCAGTTCAGTTATTGATATAGAAATGAATACATATGTTGTATGGCATTATGCACAGAGACTTTATCATGAAAGGGAAAAGGGAATTATTTCACCATGTATTTTAATTTCACAAGTAAAGAAGCATACAAATACCAAAACTGCCTTACTGTCATCCTCTGATATCATCATTGATTAAGTAAGGGAAGGAAAATAAACATTATAGGATAAATAATCTCAGAAATTAGAAACTTTCTAGATTTTTAGAAGTTCTAAGATGATAATAATAAGATAAAAATCAGGGTAGGATGTTACTTTCACATATTTAATGTGTGCTATGTATAAAGCTCTTCTGGGAAACAATCTTCCCCTTCTCTCCGTTACTAGACTCTCAATTTTCAGGTGGTCTTATCGTTGGTCTGTTTCCCCTCAAGGCAAGTATGGCTATGTGACTAAAGTCTAGCTAAAATATGTTGGAGCCACAATATGCCCAGTTCTCAGATCATCTTTTGAACCATGTAGATAAAATCCCAAAGGTAGGTAGCAGAACAAAATGGTACCACCAACCTGGACTTCTAATACCAAGGAATAGCCAGATAGTCATCAAACCCAGTGTAGACTTGTCAGTATAAGGAATGTCTACTTCAACTCTGCCATTTCAAGACTGGTTCAAATTACAACTGAACTAATAAAATCTGACACTTTTAAATGAATAGTTGGTTTCAGATTTTGCAAAAAAAAAAATTGAAGATAGAAAGCATATCATAGCTTGCATGGAGTTTATTACAAATACCAGAGACAGGCAATTTCTACAACAAAATTTATTTTTCCAGTTGTAGGCAATGATAGCCCAAGATCCGAATTTCAGCAGGCTTGTTTCCTCCTGAATTCCTGCTCCCTGGCTTGCAGGTGGCGACCTTCTCACTCCATCCTCAGGGGGACTTTCCCCAGTGAGCCTGCACATCTATGTCCTAGCTCAGATGAAGACAGCGACCTACTCTGGATCAGGGTACATTCTAACCTAATTACAGCTATGAAAACCCTTTCCCTGGATATCACTAGACACTCTTGTATAGGGAGGTTAGGATTCAAACATATTTATTTTTGAAGGACACTTTAACAGTGTGCAATTATCTATCCATTAAATTAAGCACGTAGCTGATACCTTAGATGCCCATAGCTCAAACCATACTAAAAACATATTGGATATCATTCCTTTAAAGAAAAATATGTCAAAGGTCTATTGTCCTGTCTCCTGATTAATAACTTGTGTTCCAGCAGATCTATGCTACCCTTTATAATGGTTTTAGGTTAAGTCTGCTTTCTCTGCTTACCTCTGCTCCTTTCGCCTTAATCTTTGACCTTCTTATCTCTATGGTGACACTGGTTACCTTACATAACTCATTTGGCCACATGGCTTCTGACACTTCCTGTTCCTATTTTCACACACACATAGGCTGTGGTTTCAAGCAGTTTAGTTCATTGCAAAGCAGAATATCATTGCAGGGCTGGGTGTGTAGTGGAACAATTCTGCTCACTTAGTGGCTGCTAGCAAGCAAGGAGACAGAGTGAAAGGACTAGTGTCCCAGCACTTTTGCCCTTAGTGACCTACCTTCCTTCTACTAGATGCCATCTGCCAGCAGTTTTAGCACCTGCTATACCCCCACAAACTGGTGACTAAACCTTCAGCATATTGGCTGTTGAGGGAATATTTAAGACCCAAACAACTGCAAAATTAAGTTGCCCAGTTGAGATCTCTACATTCTATAGATAGCACCAGCATTATACAAATAGTGTTTGCTTCTGACCTAGCATCTCACCCCAGGGATTTTTCTTCATTTCTGTCACTGCTATACACAATATTTCTGGAGTAAAATTCCAGAATTGTCCCTTAATACCTGTCATTCACTATTCAGCTCTCTAATCCACTTTCACTAACTCTCCACGAAACTGAATTTTTCTTCATCCAAGACATGCCTGGATTCCAGGACCCCATACCATCTCCAAAGCAATGATATAGCTGCAGGAGTGAAGGCTGTGTCTCCAGGTGGTCTTTGTGCTCAATCTTTCGCCTCCTACAGTTCTCCTCGGCTCAGGAGCAAAGCCCATTTGGAAAACGCAAAGTATATTATGCCTAGCTTTAAATCACACGTAGTAGTAGTAGTTTTGCTTTCTAAATAAAGTAATCCCCCAATCCCTAGGCGTGGTATGAGGGCCCCCATAAGATCTACACCTGCCAATCTCTCTCCACTCTCCACTGTATGTGCCTTTTATTCTTTATTTTACATGGTTTTTATTCATCACCAGTTTGAGAATCTTTATTTTTTTCTTTTGTGTTGTTACTGTTGTTGTTGTTGTTGTTGTTGTTGTTGTAGCTGCTGCTGTTACTATGCTTGGCTATGGTTTTTTTCCAGGGTATCCAGATGTCATTGTCAATGTCACCTGGTAAAGTTTTCATTGGCTACATAGCACTTGCCCAAATATAATTCCCCTTCGTCATGTTCTTTTATTTTATACTTTTCAGAATACTGTAGAAAAATATGTTTCACATAGCTTCAGTGATTGGAGAATTCAAAAATCTAAGTGTGGCTTGCTGAATCAAAGTTCAGAAGGATTTCTCTGGTTCCTTATTAGATGCTTCTAAGTCCTAACATGGTAGAAGGGATAAGCTATCTGTGGTCTATTTTCTAATGGGACAAAAATTAAGGCAAATAAGTTTTATAATTTTACTTCCTTCCAAAGTCCTTCTTTGTAATACCATCATATTAATGACTAGGTTTCCAAATTGGACTTTGGGAGGTACAAACATTCAGATCACAACAGTGGGGCAGACAGAAGTGGACAGAGCTTATAGGAGGTGATATAAAGGCAATGGTTAAGGACAACTCAGATGTTTTGTGGACGAGCCTCATTTTGGTCATATTTATGACTGAACTGCTCTTCCTAAGGGGCATCCTTTCATGCTCATCTGTATGTGGTAAGTCTGAAATCATTGCTGGAATGGAACACTTCCTCATTGTCTGGAGAATATCTGGACATCTGCCATGAACACTTCAAGCAACATGTCTCATGTTTCTTCCTGCTTCTCAATCTGGAAGTCTAAATAAAACAAAACAGTGCTAAAGGTTTTGATTCTAAGTCCACTATGATTTCCAGCAAGTCCTTCCAACTTCCTGGAACATTATATCAGTAAGAGAGAAGACTGAGTCTAAAAGACCATCATGTTTCTCACTGTATTATTATAGAATGCAATTTCTGAGTGATTAAGATATCGTCACCTATCACGTGTATGTACAAGAATGGCCAGACAGCCACGTGTCCTATCAAACCAAGTGTGACCACAGCAGACAATGCCTGGAAGGTGCAGGGAGAACTGGCATCTCCAATGATTCTTAGACATACTTCTAAGGATCACACTATCTACTTTTGTTAACATATCAAATGATTTGTAACTATTGGCCAAAACATTTAGTACTTCACACTTCTAACTTTATCACCTAACACATTGATTAAGATCTTCATCTTTGAAAAGAGGCTACTGCATTTGTACTTTGAAACTACACAGAGAGACACATACACACACATACACACACATATATATGTATGTTTGTATGGAATTTGGGAGGTACAAACAGTATATATATATACACACATATATATATATATATGTATATATATATATATATTAAATGTGTGTTTATATATAATATATATTATAAGTATACATATATAAAATTAATTACTGTGTATATATACCCAAGAGATGAGAAAGAGAAAGAGGATGGAGACTTTGATACAGTTTACTTTTTCTTGTTGCACAACATTATAATGAAAAATAACATAAATTTCTGACAATAAGGATAGCTACTGGGTTATTGTACCATACATCCATAACCTTAAAGGGAAAACATTATGAAGATCAATTTTGCTGCCTCTGCTTAAGAAAGAGATTTTTCATACAGCTCCAACTAATGTCTCTGAAAAGCCCTAAGCAGTTGTAACAAAAAGCAAAATACCTATGAGTATTCTACTCCTTTGGTGAAGGAAAGGCAATGTGTTAAATAAAGGTTATTATTCATAATATAGTGACTAAGCATAGTTCATAGGGTGAAATTCGAAATTCGTGTTGCATAGGAGGATATTAATCATAAAAGTTTTCTTAGTAGAAAAAAAAAACTGTGTTAGTTGTAGGCAGCAGAAAAAAGTGAAGATGAGAGCATCATAGACAGGTAGTGATTCTCCCAGAAGGAAAGTCAATATGGCTGTCTTTGTGATGAGAAGGACTGTCTTTTGGAATGTGTGATCCAATATTATACTCTCCATAAAATAGAGGACAATCTCAGGTATTCTCAGAGAAAAATAAATAAAAGTAAAAAAGATGATAGGGAGCAGACATTGTTCTAGTAGGAATACCTGGTGGGAAGGGGGATTAAGGATGTCATGCCTCTAACACAAGGAGCATCACACAGAAGAAGCACCCAGTTTGAATTTATACTGTAGTAGCAGCAGTAAATTGAAGGAACAAAAACAAAAACAAAAACAAAAACAAAAAAGCCTGAATCTGTTTGGGATGGGGAAAGCTTCTAGTACAAAAAGAAGACTTCACAAAGAGTCTTAATGTGTAGGGAACAAAACTGATAACTTAGGCGTGTGTATGATAACAAACAGGGAATGGCACTAATATTGTTTCTGTGCTGAAGAAATAACAAAAGCAGGAGGCACCAAAGAGGAAGAAACCTCTCCATGTTGTGTTCTTTATATGACTTAAAGGACATTACATCTGACCTCCTTCTGTCCAGACACCTCAATGACAATCTGACTGATGATAGAGAAAGGAGGGATGGGTGGACCTGCTTAAGATATACAGAGGAGAAGGATTTCAAAGGAGAGTAGGGAGAGGTGGTAGATTTTCAAGGAGAATGGGAACCGAAGGGCAAAATCAAGTACAATCTGTAGTAAACATGCTACATTGATTCAGCTGAAAGAGAAAAATAATATTCAAAGAGTTCAAAGGATCCAAACCTTCAAGCGAATAGTCTCACAGGCATGAAAAGTATTAACTTTATTAGGTACACTTTCTTTTATCAGGGCCTGGATCTCTCTCCTCTATTCTCTTTGGCTTTCAAATGCTATAGCAGACATTTTCCTTAAGACGAATCAGATACTAGACAAAAGCTTCTGAATATTTAAAACTGTTTTGGAGTTTTTCTGTCTTTAGTCAGTAGACAATTATCTGATTCTATCTTCGGGAATAGAAGGGAAGGTGGACAACTGGGACCTCACTGGGTGCAGAAGGCAAAGACTGGTGATTGACACTGTCTTCTGAGATGCCAATCCCTGAACTTGGAAGAAATTACCCCAGGATAATACTTTCTTCCAAGTTAACCTTTTATAACTGCTTCTGTTTGATGGTGAAGTTTCTAGGAAAAGCCAATAAGTACTAGTTTGGCAGAGTACTAATGTGTTTGTGTATAATAAACATAATAAGGATAACTGGAAATAGGGCAGAGTTCCTTCTTGCTAAAAGGAGGATAGATATTGATCAGGCTATTGCGTCAACAGCCTACCTTTGTGGTTTAGCTTCAAGACAAAAGTAAATAAATATACCTTTGCATATTTAATGTCCTCAAGCAGACTTTAACTTTTTTGCATAATTGCCACATCTCTATGACAGCTTTTAGTTCAGGAGGGACAGTTTTTTAGTTCTATTAGGACTTAGTAAATATCAAAGTAAAAAAAAATCGCCATACGTATTTAACTACCATTGTTCACATAAACCCACTCAAAATATGGCGATAAGTCTGGGAATTCCATCATACCTGAAGTCTGTGTGGTCTTACATTACAACTGGAGACAAAATAATTGTAAAAACCAAACCCCAATGACACGGAGTGACCGGTCACAACGTGGTCTGTGGTACTATTAGAAATTTATAAGTAGGTATAAAACTTTGCTTAGAAAAGTCAATAAATATGTGTATCACATTGTTTACAATTCTCATGAATAGTTTTCTTATCATGATTATATCTTGTATAAAAACTTCAATAAAATAAATAAACAAATTAATTAAATTGTAAAAGAGTAACAATATTACCATTTTGAGGGTTAATAACAAGCCCATAAAATATTTAAAATAAGAAAAGTGATTCCACAATATTACTGGACTAAAAGCTGTGATGTGATTAACTCATCAAGCAATGGTATCATCCACAGTGGACAAATGTTCTCAGTCAGTTAACCTAATAACGATAATTCTTCACATTTATGCCCACACACCCACCTCACAGGTCATTCCAGACCTCAATTAAGATGAACAACATAAATACTAATCTTTATTTGAATGATTTAAAAGTTATAAAAAAAAGTTTCCCTTGATGAACATAATTGTTCTCATCCTGTAACATGGACACTTGGAATATGGAAAAATCTGTGCTATTGTTGAAAGCCTTGACATGGCAGGCTTAATATAAAATATTTTCAGTAATATCTTAGTTTCAGTGTGGTTCATTTTTTAAACCAAAAAAAATGAGAAATGGTAAATAAAAATGGAAAAGGATGGAAGGAACAGTAAAGGAGAGGAGAGGGGTGAGGGAGGGGGGACATACAGGAAGGGAGGGAAGGTAGAAAGGGTGGGAGATGTGATAGAATGTGGAAAGAAGTCACTAGCATCATCCCATTAATTCTAATTCTTCATTGACAAAAATAGGTACTTATTCTGGTATTGAGATGAAATTGGGCGGGTTCAGGTGTATTTTCCCACAAAATCAAGGACATTAGTTATACATCACATCCACAGCTAATATGAGAAAAAGAGTTATCTTCAGTAACTTCTAGAGCTCTTCAAATTCTTTCTGCATAGCATTGATCAACATATGCCTGGCTTAGACTGAATCATACCAGAAGACCCTTTGGATATCCCATACTTGCAAAAATATCCAGCAAAAAATATGAAGCCATAGATAATTGAGCACTGAAAATTCTTTTGTACCATATGCCGATGAGACAAAGCTCAGAAAACAGTGAAGAACAGATGGCAAGTCAAGCCATTCATAGGGAAAATGAGTATTGCTCTCTACATAATGAACTTGAAGAACCATTCAATAAGCTTTTTAATAAAGAATATACAGATCCCAAATTTCATAGCTTCACAGAGATCCGTAGTTTAACTTTGTACTATTGACAAATTTACCCAGGACATGTAACATATTAGATTATAGCCATAATCCAATTCTATGCAAATAAATTTGAATGGAACCACAGCTTATAAGTTTATCCTTGTTTATCTGTATGAAATGAACTCTGGGTTAATAAAAATATGTATGGCTAATATGTAGGAAATTTTTATGTTGTTCTATGAAAGTCTTTTTCTTTCTTTCTTTCTTTTTTTAGTCTTGTGTATTTCTATTGGTTTTTTTGTGTGTGTGTGTGTATTTTCCTTTAAGATTTGTATCAATTCCAACTTGTATCCCAAAGCACCCATGAGAAGAGATTAGTGGATTTGAGTACAAACTGCTCTTGCCAGGATATGAAGATGGCTCTACCATCGACATTGAGCAGATCAGATATCACCTGTAACACCAGTACCAGAGCATCAAACACCATCATCTGAATTCCACCAGCGCTTGCACTCATCTGAATACAGAGCCACACACACACACACCCACTGATACTGATACACATAGTGAAAAAAAATGAAATGAATCTTAAATGACTGATAGAAAAGTTAGTACCCTTAAACTCTCCAGCATCCTTGGTGCCACATTGTAGATATAACACCATAGGGGAGAAAAGGTACTAGGATCTCTGATTATTTTGTTACTTCAAGCAGATGGAAAAAGAAATATTTTCTAAAAGGCTAAACATGATTGTTTTTGATGCAGTCTTGGTTGGTGTTTCATAAATAATATGGGAACTGGGAAAAACTGGAAATTTAGAATACTCTTTAAAAATCATAATGTCTGTAGAAGGCAGCAACAGTGTGGGGGAGCTTACTACAGCAAGAACAGCAACCGTCAAGCCTTAGGAAGCAGCTAGCAGAAATCTGAGGCTCACAAAAAAAAAAAATGGGATTAAGCAAATGTTCTGTTTATAAATAGAAGGATAATACAGGAGTGACTGTTGGAAAGAACTTAAACCCATCCCAAAATGAGTGAATGTAAGCACTGGGCCTTGAAGAAGATGTTAGTGTCACTGAAAGACAGGAGGTAGGCTGGAAGGACACTTTAAGGGTGCTTCAATTTGATGTTGGATTGGTATAGGAGTTTTCATTTGTCATCTGGTTTCCAAAAAAGGATGACAACAGCTGCCCAAGCACTATTGAAAAAGGTAAAGAGCTTTAGGATAAAGTCAAACCTACTGGGGAGAAAGCCAGGTCAGTTTTCTGAAGAATAGCATTCCTCTGCTCGCTGGAAAGGCATCAACTTGCCTTACAGTCTCATCAAATCTCATAGCAGACTCTGACTTTTACAGAGATAGATAATATCCTCTAGTGTGTGCCAGACTATTAGGAATAGAGAATAAATGTACATGTTGTTCAACCTAAGTTTTTAGGTCAGTACATTTGAATGTAAATAACATAGAGTTTATGCCCTACGACATACAGGAACCAGAAAAATTCTCATTAATTAACAGAAATGAACTCCTTAATTAACAAATATATCACTCCAAATGATTTCCATTAAATATGTATGTTTGGTACCATATACATACTCATAGGCATAGGAATAAAGTTAAAAACATTTAAATTATAATCCATAATCTTTACTTTAGGTTATTGATGATCATTTAGTATGACTTCAGTAATAATTCAACAAATTAGTGCTGTTGTAAATGTACACATGACTGTCAGTTAATTAAATTGCAATGCTGTTTTGTTTTGCTTGTTTACCAAATAACCAATAATTTCTAGTTCATCACAGTTATCACTGTCATTTGGATTAATTGTCTTCAAAATAAGTACTATCTAAGAACCTTGGAATTGGTGTACTTTATAACCGAGAACAAAAATTGTGGAAGAAGAACAAGAGGGAACTGGAAGAGTGAAAGAAAACTGAAGCTTCAAGATCTTCCCAAATAGACAAAATTATGAGTAATTACATATGTTTATGTAAAAAAAAAGTTCTGAGATAAATCTCAGCATGTACAACCTACTAATGAATCCCATGTTGGAAATTAATTCCAATCTTCCTTCTAAAATAAGAACCCAGCATAGTGATATCATCCAACTCCCATCACTCTAAGTAGAATGTATTTTATCAAGGGAACATCTGTAATGTTGGTTAAATCTATCCTCAGAGAGTTTTACATCTCATCTCGGAAGTAATTACATATTAAAATGTGACACCTACTATGCAATACATACTGAAGGCACAAAAAGGCTTGTATAGAGAAGACAACACCCGAAATGGGTCATAAAGATGGGAAAAAAATCAACAGTTTGAGAAGACATTGAAAGATGCTCTGGGCAAGGAGGAAAAAATGACAAAAACAGCAGTAAAAGCATAGACGAGTCAAGCAGGGCGGCTTCCTAAGGAAGAAGACAGGCAGATCCAGACCCTTAGCAGGCGCTCCATAAGGTAGAACCATGGGTGCAAAATTATCTTCAAATTATTTTAGGCACAGCAACAACTTCCTATCTCTAATTGTACCTGGCCCCAGGATGATAAAATAACAAGGCAACCTTTAAAAACAAAACCATATGTTTCATGAAAACAAGACCAGCTGAGAAACACATACACTAGATTGCAATAAGCAATCAAGATATCAATTAGCAGCTATGCACAACTACACTCTACTGCATAATAGCTTAAATGGTTACCCAATTGTTTGTCATGCATTTGTTTCTTTTAAAATCATTTATCAGGGAGTCCTGAGCTCTGACATTTCCCAGGGGGTCATTCTATTCTGCCTCCTCTTTTGTCCCCAACAGACTCAGACTGTAAGCATGCTGCCAGCTGCACTTGCAGTCACACATTGGTATCTGAGCAGATTCAAAGAATAAGAATAAAGATAAATGGAAGAAGCCCGAATATTTTGTCTTCCTATTCAGGACATTGTCCCCAGATTCTTGGGCTCACATCTGCTCCCTGGAAACATGTCCCATGACTACTCACAGCCTTAAGAAAATGAAAATTGAATTCACTGTTCTCTCTAATACAAAAGACAAAAGCAGGAAATTGAATGAGAGAAGCTCTCAGTGTGCATCAACCTGTGGACACAGTACCTGAACTAGCACAGGCTCATCTCCCCCATTCTCTGTTGGCTTCTTCCACACCAAACTGCTCCCTCCAAGAATTTATATTCAGAAACACTGGAAACAGCAGATGGCTGTTGTCGTGTTAAAGGCCACTTTAACAGCCAGAGAGATACTTGTTCTATGTGACCAGAAAATAGAACGGGGAAAAAAGTCACAACAAAGGGATCATGACAATAAAAAAGCCACAGGGCAACAAGCATCACAGGAGTTCTCCTGTCTCACAGCCCTGTCTGTCTACTCAGCAGGGAGCCATTCCATCCTCCTTACCTTTCTTTGGCTCTGAAGTCTAGAGCCTCATGCTCCCAGAAGCTAGGTAACCTCAGTTAAATCATGTTTCATTTCAATCTACCACAAAATCTCAACCCCCTCACCAAGGTAGAATAGGAGTACTTATTTAATCCTTACTTTTAGCCAATGAGACCCAAGGGGAAAAAATTAACTGAGAATGTATAGAAGAATACATTTTGCTTATTGATGAAAAGAAAGAATTGTTTTCTTCTCTGAAATTTCTGTTGCCATCTGTAAACACAGAGGAGATGTTCCCCCACACAAATGGCAAAGTAGAAAGACAGAAAACATTGGGATCTTTAATACCTTCAATGGGTCATCGAGCAATGCCTAGAATCAACTTCTCATGAATTTATTACCTGACAAAATTAAGTAAGCCACTGTTAAATGGAGAATTTATACCTTCAGCCTAAGGCAATTTAGCTGGCACCTATAACTTGAATGTAGCACTCAAATCAATGGTTCAGGAATCCAGGAGCTGAGCAGATTGTTTTTGGCTAAGGATGTGCACAAAGAATACATCTTACTTGTAACTCCAGCTGGATAGAGATCAGAGGCTTCTGGACTCTGTAGTAACCACACTCAC